>CASHTH010002447.1:0-20368 GCA_030341885.1 Geodia barretti | reverse complement strand
GTACAGTCGAACCAACCCCGAACTCATGTGAAAGAACTCTACACACCTTGCTCTCTCTGCAAATGATGTAGTTCAAGAAGGTTCGAGGAGGTTCGATGCACTTGAACTACCCCGAACCAGTGCATAAGCATCCTGCACAAATTGCTTCCCCTCTAAAGATGTAGTTAGAGAAGGTTCGGTACAGTCGAACCAACCCGAACTCATGTGAAAGAACTCTACACACCTTGCTCTCTCTGCAATGATGTAGTTCAAGAAGGTTCGAGGAGGTTCGATGCACTTGAACTACCCCGAACCAGTGCATAAGCATCCTGCACAAATTGCTTCCCCTCTAAAGATGTAGTTAGAGAAGGTTCGGTACAGTCGAACCACCCCGAACTCATGTGAAAGAACTCTACACACCTTGCTCTCTCTGCAATGATGTAGTTCAAGAAGGTTCGAGGAGGTTCGATGCACTTGAACTACCCCGAACCAGTGCATAAGCATCCTGCACAAATTGCTTCCCCTCTAAAGATGTAGTTAGAGAAGGTTCGGTACAGTCGAACCACCCCGAACTCATGTGAAAGAACTCTACACACCTTGCTCTCTCTGCAATGATGTAGTTCAAGAAGGTTCGAGGAGGTTCGATGCACTGGAACTACCCCGAACCAGTGCATAAGCATCCTGCACAAATTGCTTCCCCTCTAAAGATGTAGTTAGAGAAGGTTCGGTACAGTCGAACCAACCCGAACTCATGTGAAAGAACTCTACACACCTTGCTCTCTCTGCAATGATGTAGTTCAAGAAGGTTCGAGGAGGTTCGATGCACTTGAACTACCCCGAACCAGTGCATAAGCATCCTGCACAAATTGCTTCCCCTCTAAAGATGTAGTTAGAGAAGGTTCGGTACAGTCGAACCACCCCGAACTCATGTGAAAAGAACTCTACACACCTTGCTCTCTCTGCAAATGATGTAGTTCAAGAAGGTTCGAGGAGGTTCGATGCACTTGAACTACCCCGAACCAGTGCATAAGCATCCTGCACAAATTGCTTCCCCTCTAAAGATGTAGTTAGAGAAGGTTCGGTACAGTCGAACCACCCCGAACTCATGTAAAAGAACTCTACACACCTTGCTCTCTCTGTAATGATGTAGTTCAAGAAGGTTCGAGGCGGTTCGATGCACTCGAACCAGTGCATAAGCACCCTGAACACTTTGCTTCCCCTCTAAAGATGTAGTTAGAGAAGGTTCGGTACAGTCGAACCACCCCGAACTCATGTAAAAGAACTCTACACACCTTGCTCTCTCTGCAATGATGTAGTTCAAGAAGGTTCGAGGAGGTTCGATGCACTTGAACTACCCCGAACCAGTGCATAAGCATCCTGCACAAATTGCTTCCCCTCTAAAGATGTAGTTAGAGAAGGTTCGGTACAGTCGAACCAACCCGAACTCATGTGAAAGAACTCTACACACCTTGCTCTCTCTGCAATGATGTAGTTCAAGAAGGTTCGAGGAGGTTCGATGCACTTGAACTACCCCGAACCAGTGCATAAGCATCCTGCACAAATTGCTTCCCCTCTAAAGATGTAGTTAGAGAAGGTTCGGTACAGTCGAACCACCCCGAACTCATGTGAAAGAACTCTACACACCTTGCTCTCTCTGCAATGATGTAGTTCAAGAAGGTTCGAGGAGGTTCGATGCACTTGAACTACCCCGAACCAGTGCATAAGCATCCTGCACAAATTGCTTCCCCTCTAAAGATGTAGTTAGAGAAGGTTCGGTACAGTCGAACCAACCCGAACTCATGTGAAAGAACTCTACACACCTTGCTCTCTCTGAAATTATGTGGTTCAAGAAGGTTCGAGGAGGTTCGATGCACTTGAACTACCCCGAACCAGTGCATAAGCATCCTGCACAAATTGCTTCCCCTCTAAAGATGTAGTTAGAGAAAGGTTCGGTACAGTCGAACCACCCCGAACTCATGTAAAAGAACTCTACACACCTTGCTCTCTCTGTAATGATGTAGTTCAAGAAGGTTCGAGGAGGTTCGATGACGACTACCCCGAACCAGTGCATAAGCATCCTGCACAAATTGCTTCCCCTCTAAAGATGTAGTTAGAGAAGGTTCGGTACAGTCGAACCACCCCGAACTCATGTAAAAGAACTCTACACACCTTGCTCTCTCTGCAATGATGTAGTTCAAGAAGGTTCGAGGAGGTTCGATGCACTTGAACTACCCCGAACCAGTGCATAAGCATCCTGCACACACAAATTGCTTGCCCTCTAAAGATGTAGTTAGAGAAGGTTCGGTACAGTCGAACCACCCCGAACTCATGTGAAAGAACTCTACACACCTTGCTCTCTCTGCAATGATGTAGTTCAAGAAGGTTCGAGGAGGTTCGATGCACTTGAACTACCCCGAACCAGTGCATAAGCACCCTGCACACCTTGCTTCCCCTCTAAAGATGTAGTTAGAGAAGGTTCGGTACAGTCGAACCACCCCGAACTCATGTGAAAGAACTCTACACACCTTGCTCTCTCTGCAATGATGTAGTTCAAGAAGGTTCGAGGAGGTTCGATGCACTTGAACTACCCCGAACCAGTGCATAAGAACTCTAAGAACTCTACACACCTTGCTCTCTCTGCAATGATGTAGTTCAAGAAGGTTCGAGGAGGTTCGATGCACTTTGAACCAGTGCATAAGCATCCTGCACAAATTGCTTCCCCTCTAAAGATGTAGTTAGAGAAGGTTCGGTACAGTCGAACCAACCCGAACTCATGTGAAAGAACTCTACACACCTTGCTCTCTCTGCAATGATGTAGTTCAAGAAGGTTCGAGGAGGTTCGATGCACTTGAACTACCCCGAACCAGTGCATAAGCATCCTGCACAAATTGCTTCCCCTCTAAAGATGTAGTTAGAGAAGGTTCGGTACAGTCGAACCACCCCGAACTCATGTGAAAGAACTCTACACACCTTGCTCTCTCTGAAATAATGTGGTTCAAGAAGGTTCGAGGAGGTTCGATGCACTTGAACTACCCCGAACCAGTGCATAAGCACCCTGCACACTTTGCTTCCCCTCTAAAGATGTAGTTAGAGAAGGTTCGGTACAGTCGAACCACCCCGAACTCATGTAAAAGAACTCTACACACCTTGCTCTCTCTGCAATGATGTAGTTCAAGAAGGTTCGAGGAGGTTCGATGCACTTGAACTACCCCGAACCAGTGCATAAGCATCCTGCACAAATTGCTTCCCCTCTAAAGATGTAGTTAGAGAAGGTTCGGTACAGTCGAACCAACCCGAACTCATGTGAAAGAACTCTACACACCTTGCTCTCTCTGCAATGATGTAGTTCAAGAAGGTTCGAGGAGGTTCGATGCACTTGAACTACCCCGAACCAGTGCATAAGCATCCTGCACAAATTGCTTCCCCTCTAAAGATGTAGTTAGAGAAGGTTCGGTACAGTCGAACCACCCCGAACTCATGTAAAAGAACTCTACACACCTTGCTCTCTCTGTAATGATGTAGTTCAAGAAGGTTCGAGGAGGTTCGATGCACTGAACTACCCCGAACCAGTGCATAAGCATCCTGCACAAATTGCTTCCCCTCTAAAGATGTAGTTAGAGAAGGTTCGGTACAGTCGAACCACCCCGAACTCATGTAAAAGAACTCTACACACCTTGCTCTCTCTGTAATGATGTAGTTCAAGAAGGTTCGAGGAGGTTCGATGCACTCGAACCAGTGCATAAGCACCCTGAACACCTTGCTTCCCCTCTAAAGATGTAGTTAGAGAAGGTTCGGTACAGTCGAACCACTCCGAACTCATGTAAAAGAACTCTACACACCTTGCTCTCTCTGTAATGATGTGGTTCAAGAAGGTTCGAGGAGGTTGGATGCACTTGAACTACCCCGAACGAGTGCATAAGCACCCTGCACACCTTGTTTCCCCTCTAAAAATGTAGTTAGAGAAGGTTCGGTACAGTCGAACCACCCCGAACTCATGTGAAAGAACTCTACACACCTTGTACTCTCTGCAATGATGTAGTTCAAGAAGGTTCGAGGAGGTTCGATGCACTGGAACTACCCCGAACCAGTGCATAAGAACCTTGCACACTTTGCTTCCCCTCTAAAGATGTAGTTAGAGAAGGTTCGGTACAGTCGAACCACCCCGAACTCATGTAAAAGAACTCTACACACCTTGCTCTCTCTGCAATGATGTAGTTCAAGAAGGTTCGAGGAGGTTCGATGCACTTGAACTATCCCGAACCAGTGCATAAGCATCCTGCACAAATTGCTTCCCCTCTAAAGATGTAGTTAGAGAAGGTTCGGTACAGTCGAACCAACCCGAACTCATGTGCAAGAACTCTACACACCTTGCTCTCTCTGCAATGATGTAGTTCAAGAAGGTTCGAGGAGGTTCGATGCACTTGAACTACCCCGAACCAGTGCATAAGCATCCTGCACAAATTGCTTCCCATCTAAAGATGTAGTTAGAAAAGGTTCGATACAGTCGAACCACTCCGAACTCATGTGAAAGAACTCTACACACCTTGCTCTCTCTGAAATTATGTGGTTCAAGAAGGTTCGATGCACTTGAACTACCCCGAACCAGTGCATAAGCATCCTGCACAAATTTCTTCCCATCTAAAGATGTAGTTAGAAAAGGTTCGGTACAGTCGAACCACCCCGAACTCATGTAAAAGAACTCTACACACCTTGCTCTCTCTGTAATGATGTAGTTCAAGAAGGTTCGAGGAGGTTCGATGCACTTGAACTACCCCGAACCAGTGCATAAGTCTTTCCGCCAGACAACCTCCATTTCCCTGAGTCTTGCATCCGGGGTTCCATGCCAAGTATCCACAGACCCCAGGCCAAGGTCACCAACCTGTAGCTCAGGTATCTGGGAAATCCGAGTGGTGTACCTGCTTTCCAGGAGGACTTCACGACATAGCGGCACAAAAATTTCTCTGCATAGCGTGACCATTATGTCTGTTTCCATGCGTTTGGTGTTGGACGGATTGAAGGGTGGCCAGATCTTCCTCCTACTGTGGGCGATGAACTCCAACTCAGAAGTGCCCGCATCTACAGCTTCAACTGTGAAGAGGTCCTTAACCCGGATTCCCACCTGCCGATGGGCATCATCTACGTGTGCTGCTAAGCGCAAGTCCAAGGCTGAAAAACTGGAGAGCGAAGAAAAGTTGGAAGTCACCTTGTGCGGTACAAAGGCAATCTCAGCATTGATTTGTTCAATAGCAATGTACAGACTGCGTTGATGGTCCGTCACTGTCCCTGTAGCAGAGGAGAGGACACAGGTTGTATATACAGTACAGTGGTGAGCCCTCCCGTGTACTGTTCTAACACAAACACACCCACATACACTTCTCGTGTAAGGGCTGCGCCAGACTTTCAGAGAGGGCAGCAGGGTTAACGTAGCAAGTCCAAGGTTGAAAAACTGGAGAGCGAAGAAAAGTTGGAAGTCACCTTGTGCGGTACAAAGGCAATCTCAGTATTGATTTGTTCAATAGCAATGTACAGACTGCGTTGATGGTCCGTCACTGTCCCTGTAGCAGAGGAGAGGACACAGGTTGTATATACAGTACAGTGGTGAGCCCTCCCGTGTACTGTTCTAACACAAACACACCCACATACAAGTCAAGTCCCAAACAAATTTCAGACAAGTGGGGGGCCTGGGTTGGAATCATAGCATTTCATACTTTCATTAGAATACCTAAACAATCTTTTTTGCTTGTAGGTCAATGTGCATGATGTGTGTCTCTGTCTGTGTTAACTGCGTGGTCTCCTGAGAGTCAGAGTCCTGTGAGTAAACAACACCACGGCAACTTGAACCACAACAACATACAGACCGTGTCATTAACCTACATGGCTGGCGCTTGCATTGTCCAGTCGGCCATGCTGTGAACCCACCGGCCTCAATTGGGTATTTATGGTGCGGATGAATGACCCCATAGTTAGTCAGCACCTTTACTACTTGCACAGCAACTTCTTCTGTGCTGAGGGTGACGCTGTGCACCTCCTCTCGACGCACCACCGTGCCCTCTGCAAGCGATGTTCCTCTGCAAGCGATGTTCCACAGGAAGTCACAAGGATGACTACAAGAAACACACGCACACTGATGCTTATGAAACACATGGGTGGCGGTAGGGGCAGCTAGTACCTGCATCACCTGCTGCGATGCACTCAGTGCGGTTTCTACACAGTGGAAGAGCACTACAAAGTGTTCAGGGTGCTAATGCACTGGTTCGAGTGCATCGAACCTCCTCGAACCTTCTTGAACTACATCATTACAGAGTACAGACTACGTTGATGGTCCGTCACTGTCCCTGTAGCAGAGGAGAGGACACAGGTTGTATATACAGTACAGTGGTGAGCCCTCCCGTGTACTGTTCTAACACAAACACACCCACATACAAGTCAAGTCCCAAAAAAATTTCAGACAAGTGGGGGGCCTGGGTTGGAATCATAGCATTTCATACTTTCATTAGCATACCTAAACAATCTTTTTTGCTTGTAGGTCAATGTGCATGATGTGTGTCTCTGTCTGTGTTAACTGCGTGGTCTCCTGAGAGTCCAGTCGGCCATGCTGTGAACCCACCGGCCTCAATTGGGTATTTATGGTGCGGATGAATGACCCCATAGTTAGTCAGCACCTTTACTACTTGCACAGCAACTTCTTCTGTGCTGAGGGTGACGCTGTGCACCTCCTCTCGACGCACCACAGTGCCCTCTGCAAGCGATGTTCCACAGGAAGTCACAAGGATGACTACAAGAAACACACGCACACTGATGCTTATGAAACACATGGGTGACGGTAGGGGCAGCTAGTACCTGCATCACCTGCTGCGATGCACTCAGTGCGGTTTCTACACCTTGCTGTCTCTGTGTTTTAAGAAGGTTTCACTGTCAGAATGACATCCTGAGGCCTAGGCCTCCTGGTAATCTATCTATAATTATGCTCGAGATCTGACTACCAGGAGGCCTAGGCCTCAGGATGTCATTCTGACAGTGAAACCTTCTTAAAACACAGAGACAGCAAGGTGTGTAGAGTTTTATCAGCAGGGTGGTTAAGTGCTAGTTCCATGTCTAGGAACGCCTCCTACAGAGGTTCACCACTCCTGAACCTCTGCACGCTAAGGTTCTCTCGTACTTCAGCACTAGCTCGGGGTGGTTCAAGCATCTTCGAACCTTCTCGAACCACATCATTGCATAGATAGGAAGCTGTGGAGAGTTCTTTCACATGAGTTCGGGGTGGTTCGACTGTACCGAACCTTCTCTAACTACATCGTTACAGGGGAAACGAAGTGTACAGGGTGCACTTGGGGGTGGGGGTGGTTAATGTCAAGTGAGTGTGTGCACTCGTCAAGTCCCAAAAAATTTTCAGACAAGTGGGGGGCCTGGGTTGGAATCATAGCAGAATATCTAAACAATCTTTTTTGCTTGTGTGTGCATTGTGAACAGTTGTGAAAGACCTCTAAGCACCCTGCACAGGCACTGTTTACACAGGGACAAGTCCAAGCACTTGTGTAAAGTATGTGGTCACTTATGTATTTAGGATTAAAACAGAACCTGCACAAACCTGCAGAAACTTGCACAAACATGCAGAAACTTGTTCAGTTTTAATCGTCTACGTAAGTTCAAGCACATCGAACCTCATCGAACCTCCTCAGAATGAATGATATTAGAGAGAGCGAGGGGTGTAGAGTTTTGTCACAGAAGTTTGCGGTGGTTCAAGCACATTGAACCTCATCGAACCTCCTCAAAAAGCATGCTATTAGAGAGAGCGAGGTGTGTAGAGTTTTGTCACATAAGTTCGGGGTGGTTCAAGCACATCGCACCTCATCGAACCTTCTTGAACCACATCATTACAGAGAGAGCAAGGTGTGTAGAGTTCTTTTACATGAGTTCGGGGTGGTTCGACTGTACCGAACCTTCTCTAACTACATCTTTAGAGGGGAAGCAATTTGTGCAGGATGCTTATGCACTGGTTCGGGGTAGTTCAAGTGCATCGAACCTCCTCGAACCTTCTTGAACTACATCATTGCAGAGAGAGCAAGGTATGTAGAGTTCTTTCACATGAGTTCGGGGTGGTTCGACTGTACCGAACCTTTCTCTAACTACATCTTTAGAGGGGAAGCAATTTGTGCAGGATGCTTATGCACTGGTTCGGGGTAGTTCAAGTGCATCGAACCTCCTCGAACCTTCTTGAACTACATCATTGCAGAGAGAGCAAGGTGTGTAGAGTTCTTTCACATGAGTTCGGGGTGGTTCGACTGTACCGAACCTTCTCTAACTACATCTTTAGAGGGGAAGCAATTTGTGCAGGATGCTTATGCACTGGTTCGGGGTAGTTCAAGTGCATCGAACCTCCTCGAACCTTCTTGAACTACATCATTACAGAGAGAGCAAGGTGTGTAGAGTTCTTTCACATGAGTTCGGGGTGGTTCGACTGTACCGAACCTTCTCTAACTACATCTTTAGAGGGGAAGCAATTTGTGCAGGATGCTTATGCACTGGTTCGGGGTAGTTCAAGTGCATCGAACCTCCTCGAACCTTCTTGAACTACATCATTGCAGAGAGAGCAAGGTGTGTAGAGTTCTTTCACATGAGTTCGGGGTGGTTCGACTGTACCGAACCTTTCTCTAACTACATCTTTAGAGGGGAAGCAATTTGTGCAGGATGCTTATGCACTGGTTCGGGGTAGTTCAAGTGCATCGAACCTCCTCGAACCTTCTTGAACTACATCATTGCAGAGAGAGCAAGGTGTGTAGAGTTCTTTCACATGAGTTCGGGGTGGTTCGACTGTACCGAACCTTCTCTAACTACATCTTTAGAGGGGAAGCAATTTGTGCAGGATGCTTATGCACTGGTTCGGGGTAGTTCAAGTGCATCGAACCTCCTCGAACCTTCTTGAACTACATCATTGCAGAGAGAGCAAGGTGTGTAGAGTTCTTTCACATGAGTTCGGGGTGGTTCGACTGTACCGAACCTTCTCTAACTACATCTTTAGAGGGGAAGCAATTTGTGCAGGATGCTTATGCACTGGTTCGGGGTAGTTCAAGTGCATCGAACCTCCTCGAACCTTCTTGAACTACATCATTGCAGAGAGAGCAAGGTGTGTAGAGTTCTTTCACATGAGTTCGGGGTGGTTCGACTGTACCGAACCTTCTCTAACTACATCTTTAGAGGGGAAGCAATTTGTGCAGGATGCTTATGCACTGGTTCGGGGTAGTTCAAGTGCATCGAACCTCCTCGAACCTTCTTGAACTACATCATTGCAGAGAGAGCAAGGTGTGTAGAGTTCTTTCACATGAGTTCGGGGTGGTTCGACTGTACCGAACCTTCTCTAACTACATCTTTAGAGGGGAAGCAATTTGTGCAGGATGCTTATGCACTGGTTCGGGGTAGTTCAAGTGCATCGAACCTCCTCGAACCTTCTTGAACTACATCATTACAGAGAGAGCAAGGTGTGTAGAGTTCTTTTCACATGAGTTCGGGGTGGTTCGACTGTACCGAACCTTCTCTAACTACATCTTTAGAGGGGAAGCAATTTGTGCAGGATGCTTATGCACTGGTTCGGGGTAGTTCAAGTGCATCGAACCTCCTCGAACCTTCTTGAACTACATCATTGCAGAGAGAGCAAGGTGTGTAGAGTTCTTTCACATGAGTTCGGGGTGGTTCGACTGTACCGAACCTTCTCTAACTACATCTTTAGAGGGGAAGCAATTTGTGCAGGATGCTTATGCACTGGTTCGGGGTAGTTCAAGTGCATCGAACCTCCTCGAACCTTCTTGAACTACATCATTGCAGAGAGAGCAAGGTGTGTAGAGTTCTTTCACATGAGTTCGGGGTGGTTCGACTGTACCGAACCTTCTCTAACTACATCTTTAGAGGGGAAGCAATTTGTGCAGGATGCTTATGCACTGGTTCGGGGTAGTTCAAGTGCATCGAACCTCCTCGAACCTTCTTGAACTACATCATTGCAGAGAGAGCAAGGTGTGTAGAGTTCTTTCACATGAGTTCGGGGTGGTTCGACTGTACCGAACCTTCTCTAACTACATCTTTAGAGGGGAAGCAATTTGTGCAGGATGCTTATGCACTGGTTCGGGGTAGTTCAAGTGCATCGAACCTCCTCGAACCTTCTTGAACTACATCATTGCAGAGAGAGCAAGGTGTGTAGAGTTCTTTCACATGAGTTCGGGTGGTTCGACTGTACCGAACCTTCTCTAACTACATCTTTAGAGGGGAAGCAATTTGTGCAGGATGCTTATGCACTGGTTCGGGGTAGTTCAAGTGCATCGAACCTCCTCGAACCTTCTTGAACTACATCATTGCAGAGAGAGCAAGGTGTGTAGAGTTCTTTCACATGAGTTCGGGGTGGTTCGACTGTACCGAACCTTCTCTAACTACATCTTTAGAGGGGAAGCAATTTGTGCAGGATGCTTATGCACTGGTTCGGGGTAGTTCAAGTGCATCGAACCTCCTCGAACCTTCTTGAACTACATCATTGCAGAGAGAGCAAGGTGTGTAGAGTTCTTTCACATGAGTTCGGGGTGGTTCGACTGTACCGAACTTCTCTAACTACATCTTTAGAGGGGAAGCAAGTGTGCAGGTGCTTATGCACTGGTTCGAGTGCATCGAACCTCCTCGAACCTCCTTAAAAGATTATTTAGAGAGAGCGAGGTGTGTGTACGAGTTTTGGTTCACAGAAGTTTGCGGTGGTTCAAGCACATCGAACTTCATCGAACCTCCTCAAAATGAATGATATTAGGGAGAGCGAGGTGTGTAGAGTTTTGTCACATAAGTTCGGGGTGTTTCAAGCACATCGAACCTCATCGAACCGCCTCAAAATGAATGATATTAGAGAGAGCGAGGTGTGTACAGTTTTATCACAGTGGTTCAAGCACATCGAACCTCATCGAACCTCCTCAAAAAGTATGCTATTAGAGAGAGCGAGGTCTGCCTCGGCCCCGGCCCGCACAGAACGGCCTCTGGAAGTACCCCATCCAGGATTCCTGGGAGCACCTCCCGGAGGATTCCTGGGAGCACC
This sequence comes from Geodia barretti, assembly GCA_030341885.1. Classification (NCBI taxonomy): domain Eukaryota; kingdom Metazoa; phylum Porifera; class Demospongiae; order Tetractinellida; family Geodiidae; genus Geodia; species Geodia barretti. The sequence continues at coordinate 9,330 of CASHTH010002447.1, read as the reverse complement.
TCCCGGAGACTAGCCTAGAGCACCTTCTGAAAGGAGCACCTGCTGCAGGAGCGCGTGATGTGGTTCTCGTGTAGGTTCGATGAGGTTCGCTGTGCTTGAACCACCCCGAACAAGTGCACAACCACCCTGCACACACTGAATTTCCTGGACTGCTGCAGGTATAGAGGTTCGGTGCCGACGAACTAGCCTGCACTTGTGATAAAACTCTACACACCTTGCTGTCTCTGTGTTTTAAGAAGGTTTCACTGTCAGAATGACATCCTGAGGCCTAGGCCTCCTGGTAGTTATATCTATCTATAATTATGCTCGAGATCTGACTACCAGGAGGCCTAGGCCTCAGGATGTCATTCTGACAGTGAAACCTTCTTAAAACAAACACAGAGACAGCAAGGTGTGTAGAGTTTTATCAGCAGGGTGGTTAAGTGCTAGTTCCATGTCTAGGAACGCTTCCTACAGAGGTTCACCACTCCTGAACCTCTGCACGCTAAGGTTCTCTCTGTACTTCAGTACAGGTGTGCTCCATGACTGCCTATGTAGTGTCCTACCGGCTCAGCCGTGTCCTGCTGGGGGTCCGTGGGGGCGTCAGTCTCAGCCGTGTCCTGCTGGGGGTCCGTGGGGCCGTCAGTCTCAGCCGTGTCCTGCTGGGGGTCCGTGGGGGCGGCAGTCTCAGACATGCCCTGAGGGCAAAGACAGAGCACAGATGGCTCAGACAGAGCAGACTGGCACAGTTAGGCCAGGAAGAGGTGTCATGGTGACAACCCTGGCCACACGCAGTGGTCCACAGGTCGCCAGCCACACAACAGGGCGGGCTGACAAAGCCGTCAGAGAGGTTCACCAGTTCTGAACCTCTGCAAGCTACTGTACGACAGAGGAACCACCATGCTGGAACAGGTTCCCTCTGTACTTCAATACAGGTTTGCTCCAGTACTTCATACGTAGTGTCCTACCTGCTCAGCCGTGTCCTGCTGGGGGTCTGTGGGGGTGTCAGTCTCAGACGTGTCCTGCTGGAGAAGCCAGAGCATGGAAGGTAACACCCCACATGGACAGTGCGGGACAGGCTGCTCAGTCTCGTGTGCACTATGCACAGACTACTACTACCAGTGTACAGCTCAGTCTACGGCTCCTGTGGCTGCTCCATTGAGAGCTCAGGTTTGTGCCCAGGCTAACACGGCCCTGAGCACTAGAAGTCACCTAAGGAGACCGTACTCTACGCATACACTTACGGTCTCCTGCTCCTCCTCCGATCCTAACAGGAGCGCCACGGGCACAAGGACAGAAGTCGCATACTGAGAAAGTAGTCTACGCAAGGTTAAACTTGGAAAACCTATGAGACGCGAAGGGTAGTACGTCATAGGCTGCTCTACCTTCGTGCCCTGCAGGCAGAGCCGTGTCTGCTGCACCACTAGCCGCATCTTTGCTGCTTCTTTCCCTCTGACGGCGCGTTATGCAGCCCGAACATCGCAGGCAAATCCCAAGTTGGGTCGCTCCCGCTCGCCAACAATGTTTAACATTTCCACTAGTTATTATTAATGGGATGGTATTACGTTGTGTTTGCTGTTTGTATCAAAGAGATCATAGCTGCATGCTTTAAATTATTTAGCCCGCGTACGCGCAGTGCGTGATTGTCGTCCCTCGCGGTTTGCAACCAGGTGAGCCAAAGACAATCCCCCTATCCCTTCGGAAGTCTCCCGTCGGACTATCCTGATCCTGAGATTACCCTCGACAGACACAATGGGTGTTCTGCTTGTCTGCCTATGCCTCATAGCCATGTTCGCGCCGTGTCCCTGCAAAACTGATAGCTGGTCCTGGAAGGACTGCTGTGAGTCTGATAGTTCATACACAGTCTCTGTCATAGCTAGCTATATGGCCGACTAATTTCCCAGGGTTTTGGAAGCGTTTAGCCTACTAGCTAGCTACGCGGCTTTGACGCGAATGTGTTCACTGGTCATCAACTTTGTCATTTAGCTGGGAAAGACGATACAATGAAGATACTCAAAGTTAGTCTCTCCAAGAACACTGGGGATTTCAATGTTTCATACAGTCTTGGTGAGAAGTACATCAGTCATGCTGAAACCTGTAGTTACTTCTCTTTATTATTCCAGAAAAAAGGGTTGTTAATGGAAATGTCTCAGTCAACGTTACATATGGCGTTGTGCCATCATATTTCAACACAATTTCTCTCTGCAAAATATTCAAGTGCCCAGTGGAGAAAGGAAACGGGACATTTGCTCTCTCTAATCCTATTGAGCCGTACTTCCATCCGGTGAGATTGTTCTTCATATTTTACATTTCTGTGGGTACAATTTAAAATTTTACTGAGTGAACAATGTTGTAACCATGCTGGAGTGAGCGATTGTATGTTATACTCACGAAGTCGTGATAGGAGAGCCAGGAAATTAGTTTGGTGCATCAAAACTTGCTGGCTTGCCTATTAGGAAAATTAATAATATGCAAGACTGTTGTGCTGCCGACATTTGCTTCAAGAGTTTCAGTGTCTAGAAGCAGTGTTGTCCTTCTCAGTTCCTCAGTCGCCATGTCTCGCATAGATAGAATGTTCACATATTTATTTTGGATAATCTACATTTTCTACCATTTCTACTATTATTTATATTTTTCTTACACGTATATATGCTGTGCGTTATTTAGAGTAATTTCACGTTTTTATGTCTCCGTCGTGCTGTGTGAGTTTCAGAGCTTTTATATTTTTCTATGAGTTTATTGGTCCTTTGAGGCTTTCTATTTTTCTACCAGCTGTTGTTTTTATCCTATAGCTGTCGTTTTTTTGTACATGATTTCTATCTAAGGGAGGTTGGGACACTGGGTGTGTAGGGAGAGTTGGGCCCATAAAAGACTCTTTAACCTACCGCCCCGGTTCTCATGGCTGGGCACCCAGGGTCCTGCCTCTTTCTTTCTGTTTATATGTTATTGTCTGTGTTTTGTGTGCTTGGGTGGGGGAGGTTCTTTCTTTTCCTCTGATATATATTATTCTTTTAGCTAGTATGCTATAAACATGTTTTTTCATGGTAATTTCATTTTGCTCTTGTCAACAGCACACATTCAGTGTGTATATACATTGCACCCTCCTGTTACATGTATGTACACACTGGCAAAAGTGGTAGCTATAAGCACCACTGTTTATATTGACATGGTTGTTTCAGGTAGAACTTGCATATACTTTTGGGAAAAGTACGCCAGACTAAGCTTTCCTATGATTAAGATATGGGACTTTACACACATGTATTAACAACAAGGTCAAACAAAGCAAAGACAAACAAATGAACTACACGGGGCAACTCCTGTTTTTCTAAGGATAACAGAACAGGAGCTGCCCATGGTGTGATTCAACCCAGGACACTCTGTAGTCTAGGCAGTACCTTCTGAGCTCTGAGGCTGTTAGGGGTATATACCTACAACACAATACAACACAAGACAAAGTCAACCTACCACACTCAGCTGTCTAAGCTTGTGGGGCCAGATTCACAATACTGTATCTCTGGCCTTGAAGGTGGTAGTTAAAATTTCATTAGCTCAACATTAGCTACCACAGCATCATGGAAACATAATGTGTCTTAATTAACCCTCGCCTGCTGCATGCAGCGAGGGTTGTTGTAGTTGGTCTCTCTGTGTGTGTGTGTGCATGTATCCTTCCGTCCGTCCGTCCATCTGTCCACCGTTTTTCTCTGTAACCGCGGCAACTCTGACAGTCAAACGTGGCCATATTATCCAGTAGGAGGCATGCATGATAAACTAAGATTCTGGAGCGGAGAAGGCCGGGGAAGCTGGTGAAACGGACGGCTGCCGAGGTAAGTGTGCGTCAAATAGAGATCGCAGACGATCACTGTACTTAGATGCTAGATGCTTTGCACGTGTGCAGAATATTTGTTGGTCTGCCTGTACTGATGGTTTAACAAGTATTAATACAGCTGAAATTGTTAAAGGAAGAGCAGTCTCTGATCTTCTCTGAGACAGCCACTTATTGAACTTCCATAATAACAGTGGCGAGGGTTATGCACTTCCAAGTGCTTTTCAAGAGAAGTCCAAATTAGGAAGGGTGATTTTGTGTTTAAATTCTAATTCAGGTTTAATTCATGTTCACAGGGAGACTACACACTCTATGCTGTCGTGAGAAACATGGAAAATGCAGAGTTGGCCTGTATCAAAGTTGAAGTAATAAAGAAATCCCTTTGATTTGCCAGTTATTTTGGATTCTTTAGTGTAATACGAGAGACCTTGGACCAGACTAACTGTGTGTTATTCATTTCACCATGGATTGAGTACTGCCTGTATTATTGCCGAGCACATAAAATTGCGAAGTTGCAGAGTTGGCCTGTATCAAGGTTGAAGTAATAAAGAAATCCCTTTGATTTGCCAGCTATTTTGGATTCTTTAGTGTAATACGAGAGACCTTGGACCAGACTAACTGTGTGTTATTCATTTCACCATGGATTGAGTACTGCCTGTATTATTGCCAAGCACATAAAATTGTGCGTCATATCTCAGATTGTGTTACGGTCAGTGAATCGTGCCAATTATTCTGCATGCTATGCACTAACGTATGCCTCATGCGTGTCGGCATAACGCTTATTGATGCCTCTGCCCATAACAAGTGACTTACTATAGATAGAGTCACGAAGGTCTGCAACCCATTTTTAGAAAGGGAACTGATTTACCAACAGCTGTAGCTACATTTCATGCCGCAGTGTCTGTTGTGTACACAAAGCAGACATGCAGCTGAGTACACGTGTCTGTCATAGTTCTCAGATAGAATGTGAGGAAAGAAGTTCTGTTCAGGTGAGTCCAAGATCGTATACTTTAGTGCAGAGAACTGTAAGTGCCACACCAAACAACCTAGTGAGGTTGAGGCTCTGCATCACATACACAGGCATGAATGGAGCCAAAAGTCCACAACACAGTAAGAGCAGGGGGACTCAATGCCAACATACTGCTATAGTCAATTCAAGTTGAGAATGCATGTTGATTTTCTCCTATAACTTAATTACTCATCATTCTATTGCACAGTGGTTGTTGGTACAGTTTGTAGTTCTTATAGTTCCCATTCCTTTGGACTTGGTTTGGTACAAATCCAATGCATAGTTTTTGTAAGACATTAGAAAAACCCTCCTTTTCAAAGTATGCCAAAGCGCATTCTCAACCTCAACATACGATAATATGCGTTGTCACATAATTAATACACGTAAAACAGCTGAGATTTTAGTGATTATGTTGCATTTTATCATCATAGTGATAGTGCAGTAGGTACATGTCTGCTTTAATCTATTATACTGTCAAGATTAGAGAAACATGAGCATATCAAAGGGGCCTGCTGTAAGCATTGCTGTTGGAGGAGGTTTGCTTAGCAATTCCGCACATGACAGAGGCATGAAGGAAACTCCAGATCTGACTATTCTCGAATAGCAAAAGCTGATTGTAGCGTGAAGTTTGCAGACCTAGTTAATAGCTGAGTCAGCAGTATTGCCAACGTTGGTTTTGATATAACATCACTGACCCCTACAAACAAACTGATACAAATGGCAGAAGAGGAGCTAGGTAGAGTGGTGGTATTGAGAAATAAATGCTTAGTATCTCGTGAACCAACTCCATCGCCTGGGAATCCCAATTATAAATAATGATTCTGTGCACAGCTTATCTCGTATATGCGCCTATGTACAGTAGAGGTTGCAGATAGAGTGTGAGAAAGGATGCTATGTTCAGGTGAGGAAAGAAGTTCCGTTCATTTGAGGGAAGAAGTTCTGTCCAAGATCGTATATACTTCAGTGCAGAGAACTGGAAGTAGCAGACCAAGTGAGGTAGGGGACAGGAGGCTCTCCATCAGATACACAGGCATGACAAGAGTCCCCAACAACAATAAGATGTGCGTAATTAAGATTTAGACTTTCTGTGTGGTATACAGAACACATGGCCTATTCAACGTTAAGGAATTATTCAAGGTTGCCCGGTCTGGAATAATCTTAGGGGCACAAACGAAAGGTAGTCAAGGACCCACTATCCAAAAAGTTATGGATTAATAGTGGCGAGCAAAACCTACCTTTTATTCTGAATTGTGCTATTTTACTGATGCAATACACAGCCCAAAAATAGGGGTGAAAGGGCATGGGGTGCAATGCAAACATAATGTTATTGTGCATCGTCACTTGCCGTAAAGTGTAAAACTGCTGAAATTTAAAATGACATTTTGCATCATCATAGTAGCTAATAGTGCAGTACATGTCAGGTTTCTTCTACAGTGTGTGGCTGTTACTGTTGGAGAAACAGAAGCATAGCAGGGGCCCCTTGCTGTAAAGGGGATGAAATGCCAACATTAGAGCATCGGTGAATAATGCCCTTAATTCTGAATCATTATGTTGCATTTGTATCATCATAGTAATAGTGCATGTGATGTGTCATCTATAATACAGAGTGTGGCTGTCCCCTTTACAAAAACATGAGCATAGCAGGGGCCCCTGCTGTAAGGGCCATCTGTTGGAGGAGGGTTTGCTTAGAGTAAAATTCCATTCCTCACATAGTTTCTGACAGATGCATGGAGGAAACTCCAGGCCTCAAATCTTATATACACAACAATACTACATATAAAGAGAGTAAGGGCAAGGAAGATCATGTAAGGCTGAATAACTGTTATTTTATGTTTTCTTCAATTACCATAATGTTTTATGTAGGTAATTCTAAATGGCTATATTATACTACACATAAAACTGCTCAAAGTGCAAGTGTCATCTATACACAGTGTATGGCTGTGAAGGTTGGAGAAACATGAGCATAGCAGGGGTCCCTGCTGTAAGGGGCGGAGGAGGGTTTGCTTAGAGTAAAATTCCATTCCTGGCATACTGTAGCTAGCTGTATTCTCCGAAGAGTAGAGTAGCATAAGCTGATAACAGGAATGTGCAGAACACTGCAGTAATTCCTGTCAGGATCTTCAGCAATGGTGAAGCTACCATAATTGTTCAGAGCAACACCTATGTATTCTGGTCCCCTTCTTTCCAATGGACTAGCTTTTCATACAGTTCACAGCTGAATTCATGATAGTACATCTAGCACTCCCATACCGTTGCACCTCTTGTAATGTGTTGGGCAAACAGAGACTGAGTAGCTAGAGCTACTTTTGTCAACAGAGGTGTAGAGAGAGTAATAAAAGTACTTATGTCAGGGATTGAACTCAGAATTTATGAAACTTGAATTGCAAACAAGAATTAAAAGTACTTGAAAGTGCATAACCCTCGCCACTTTATTCTTTATTTCAGCAGGCAATGGCTACTAGCTACACTACGTAAGTTTTTGCCACATGCGCGTTCAATACTAGTTAGTAGGTACTACAGCAAAGTGAAAAGCACTGGTCTTGACAACCCTCATTACTATTCAGCTACATACTATAATTATAGCTAAGTGACTGCTTCACTGAACGGATTCACTGGGACGTGTGCTGCTCTCACTTCACCGGCAATCTCGATCAATACAGCCAGACCAAATCTTCTCCACACACGCAAAGCATCTATCATCTACAAGGATGGTTCGCGATCTCTACTTGACGCACACCCACCTCGGCAGCCGTCCGTTTCACCAGCTCCCCCGGGGCTTCTCCGCTCCAGAATCTTATTTTACCATGCATTCCTCCTAGTTGAAAATATGTCCACGTTTCACGCTCAGAGTTGCCGCGGTTACCGAGAAAAACGGTGGACAGACGGACGGACGGACGGACATAACAATAATAATAATGGCAGTGACCCAGCGGGCATATGCACAGCAAACAACATTGTGACAACAATTTAATTACTGCGTTTAAGGGTCCAAAAGCAGCTGCTGTATGGCACACGTTTACATGATGAAGAAAAAATAGAGACAGCGGATTCTGCATTTATGAGAAGGGCATATGACAGGTTCTCCATTTCGCTTGGGTGGTTTGTACAAGCGTGTTTGAGGCATGAGATGTTTCTTGGCACCGCTGAGTCACATAGTGAACACTGGAAACATGAGCTTGGACGGCAGAGTTTCCTGAAATCGCCTGCATGTGCGAGTGCCTTAACTCCTTGGTCTAAAGCAACGTCCCATAAACGGCGCCATGATGTATGAGTGGCAACTCGAGAGGCTGCAGCAGCTGATCCACAGCTTGGGTGGCTGAAAGTAGTAGAATCTTGAAATCGGAGTTAAGGAGGTGTTTTTTGTCGCTTCTAACAATGTCAGGTGCACTTTCAGGATCTGATAGGCATTTTGCGAGGACACACATACCCAGGTTTGCTTCCAACATTCTGCACTGTTGGACTCATATATTTTCCATTGCAAGTGAGGAAAAAACCCTGCGACTGATTGTGTCTTTAGTTCGTGATAGGAGCTTGCTGAGAAAGCTGAACTTCCTGATGAGAATACGGGTAGCGACTGTGGGCCAATGGAGACCGATACGTACAGCAAGTTTGGAGTAGAATTTTGGCACGCGCAAAATACGGCATCCAATCTCATGTTGGAAACTCTCTAGAGTATTGAGAGAGGTGGAGTCCAGCAACCAGGTCTCACTGCCGTATAGTAGTATTGGGATAATACAGGTTTCGAACATACTGCATGAAAATAGGGGATTTAAATCACCCTGGAAAGCTCCCAGCCTCCCAAGAGCAAAGAAAGCTCTTCTGGCCTTGTTGACGTTATCAGAAACAGAGTGTTGGGCAGATAGGTTTTGAATTTCACCATACTCCAAGACACTTTGAGGCACTGGAGGTGGCGATGTTGGAATTGCCAATTTGAACAGAAGCCATATCGTTAGAGTAGGGAGAGATCTTCACTACCTCAAACTTGTTTGTATTCAATTTTAGGCAGGAGTCGGAGGCGAAGGAGTTGATTACTTCGTCCTGTCTTGAGACACAATCAGATGATGCAGCAGTAGCGCGAAGATCATCAGCATGAATGGCACCGCCCATGTAAGTCCCCCTCACATAGAGACCATACTCACTCTCTCGCATTCGTCTCAGAGCAAATCCATCACGGTGAGGAACAAGGTTGGAGAGAGCACCGAACCCTGTTTGACACCTCGAGAAATGCTGAAGCAGCTGGATACGCAGCCATTTACCTTCACTCTAGCAGATGACGTAGAGTACCAGTGCTTTAGCAGGCGCCAGAGTTTCCCATTGATGCCAATAGAGTATAGCTGTTTGAGTAGTATAGGTATCTCGACTGAGTCAAAGGCTTTTTCAATGTCATAGAGACACAGGAATGGTTTGCCACCATCGCGTACATGTGTTAGCAGTGCTTCTTGCGTTGCATGTCCGCACATGAGAGGCTCTCGTCTGGCAAAGTCAGGTACACCTGCCTCTTCAAGAAGCGGCGATAGAC
>CASHTH010002446.1:0-10001 GCA_030341885.1 Geodia barretti | reverse complement strand
CATGCACATAATCGCTCAACTACCAACTTTGTTTCCTTGAAACTATAATAATCGTTGAAAAGTGGACATGCTGTGTAGATAACAACATAGCAAGCTATAGTAACTTAGCCTCGTTCCCAAGCTCTACCCCAAGGAGCGTAATTGGTGAGTATGGGATCCAACATTTCATATAGTGCTTCTTTACAGATGCAGCTAGTCCTGTGAGAGCAAGAGAAGAGTGGCTAGTGATTAACCCTCTGCAAGCAGCACTTGGTGGTTCAGAAACTTGTTAGTAAGTGTGTCTGTTTCTGTCAGTCCGTCTGTCTCTCGGCCAAGATCGATAGTGGGTTCAATCCTACACATTAATGAGGCGGTTTTAATCAAAATACTGCGTTTGAAAGTTATGGGGTGAAAATAATGTGCAAATTATCACGGGCTTACCTCGACAGGGTCCGCTTGCTCCCTCCGTGTACCTTGAAGGCACAAGAAGTCACAACGAAAGGCGTGTATCGACACCCGCATGCTATAATCTACTACTGTAGCTAGCCCGTCTCTGCGAGCTACTAACGGGAGACCACAAGTGAACGCATGCTCTCATAGCCCAGCCCATCAATATTGCAGCCTATACATTTTTTTACAATGTGCTTTCATCTTCTTTCAGTTACTTGCCATTCTGACAGTCTGTGTGCGGGTGGAAACAAAGTTGCACAAAGCTACATGACACCATCCCTATATCTTTGTTGTTATACGGCTCTGCAATAGAGGTTGTCTTGCATGTATATTTAGCTCAAGGGAAAGAGTTTGCTTATAAACAATAAAACAAAGATATAGGGATGGTGTCATGTAGCTTTGTGCAACTTTGTTGTGTAATGACCCCTTGTTTCTTCCTTTTTGGTGCTTCAAGCCATCCCTATATCCCCCTTTCATTTTGAAGAAATGATTTTTCCACTTGTGACAATAACAATGCTTACAAGTCCAATAGTGTGCAGATGAGCATTGACGCGATCTGATCCCACCAAGTGCGAGCAGTTTAATTTGTTTTTCACATCACGTATATAGAACATTACGGTAGCTACATAGCTATGCGCAGTACCTGGCAGAGGCATCCGATGAATTCTTCTATCAATTGCAACTAGAAACTAATCCTGGCGGTATGAGTTTCCGTGGTCTATGTGACATTCTTGCATCAATTGCAGCCAAGAAACTAATTTACTTGAATCATGCTTTCATTTTGTTTTAGTTGAGTGCTATTCTGACAGTCTGTGTGCGACTGGAGTTTTAGAAATGGGTTCCAGTTTATTGCGCCGCTGTACCACAGTTGAATTTGATGGACTTGGTGGTTTCTTTTACTCTGATGTGGAAGGGTGTAATAAACTTTACATCCACTATTACTAAACTCTGTAGTATGCATATGTGAACGCATAAAAAAAAATAGGGTGTTCGCCACATTATAATATTTCCCTGTGTACAATCCCATACGTAGAGCGCAATGCGCGTTGCGCGTAATGCTCTCGCGCGGTTCTGGTGTGGCTCATCGTCGCCATATCGCGCATGCAAATTCTCTATTCGTTGTACTACATAATTCATTCACAAATTCAAACTTGTCCCTGTGTGTCATAGCCCCAATTTTTACTTGATGCGCTCACATGTATGCATTTTCTGTCTTACTGCTTAACTTTGTTTTTCACCACAACATGCACCAAGGTGTTGTATTATGACAAAACGAACCTTAACGTCCAATATGCAGATGAGCATTGATGCGATCTGATCCCACCAAAGCAATTAAACTGTAAGTATCGGAAGTTTTACATGAATGGTGAATATGGGATCCAGCATTTCCTATAGTGCTTCTTTACTGATGCATCTAGTCCGTGAGAGCAAGAGACGAGTATATTATTATAGCTAGTGACTTATTAACCCTCGGCGCGCATGCGCAGCGAGGGTTACGGTAGTCGTTCTGTGTGAGTGAGTCTGTCTGTCTGTCTGTCAGCAGCTATTCTCCCACTAGGCGGCCCGTGAGCGATACCAACGTCTTCAGAACTACGCGAGCCAGGAACACTATTAGGCGTTTTTCCTGAAACGACTGCGTTCGAGAGATAGCTATGCTGTGAAAACAAGCGAAAAAGCCAATACGCATAATCGTGGGCTTACTGCGACCTGATCCGCTCGCTCTGTGTACCTTCTTGGGGGCTCAGGAAGTCACAACGAATAGCATGTATCGACTCCCGCATGCTATCTACTACTGTAACTATCCCGTGTCAGACTCTCCGCGAGCTACTAGTGGAAGACCGCATACAAATAGACCAGCCTATCAATTAGCAGCATTGCGCATGCGCAGTTGGCCGAGGGTTTGCACTTTAATTTTTTGTGTGTACTCTATAGTGGGCATCTGTGCATGTAGCTATGTGACATTCTTGCATCAATTACAGCTAGTTAATTCTTCAGAATCATGCTTTCATTTCCTTTCAGTTAATTGCCGTTCTGACAGTGAATGTGAGGCTCGAGTTTTAGGTACAAGTGTCAATGTTGAGGGATGCTGTAACACAGTTGATGATGGTGGACTTGGTGCTCTCTATTACTCTCTATTTGGAGTGTGTACGAGGTGTCCAGGTATACAACCAGAGTAATATTATGTATCATTATACACCTGACAGGCATAGTGAACCTACTGTGGAATGCAATGCGAGTAATCGCGAGCAGTTTAATGCCTTTTGCACATCACGTATATAGAACATTATGTGCAGTGCCAGGCAGAGGTGTCACATGAATTGTTCTATCAATTCCAGCTAGAAATTGATCCTGGCAGTATGAGTTTTCGTCTGGATAATTCCTTACAATTGTGTTTTCATCTTCTTTCAGTTACTTGCTATTCTGACAGCGAATGTGAGGCTGGAGATTTAGGTGTGAGTGACAGTGTAGAGGGATGCTGTAACTCAGTTGATGATGGTGGACTTGGTGCTCTCTATTATTCTGATGCAGAAGGGTGTAAGAAGTGTCCAGGTAATAAACTTTACACTCACTATTTTTAACCCCCAGTAGTATGCATATTATAATAATTATGCATTTTTGGTCTTTCTGCTGTTTTTCACCACAACATGCACCAATGTGTTGTATTATGACAAAACGAAGCTTAAACGTCCAATATGCAGATGAGCATTGATGCGATCTGATCCCACCAGATCCCATTAAACTGTAAGTATCGGAAGTTTTACATGAGTGGTGAATATGGGATCCAGCATTTCCTATAGTGGTTCTTTACTGATGCAGCTAGTCCGTGAAAGCAAGAGACGAGAATGTAGCTAGTGATTTTTCAATTTTCTCTGTACTCTCAAATTTAGCTTAGTGTGCATCTGTGCATGTAGCTACGTGACATTCTTCCAACAATTGCGGCCTATATACTATTTTCATTTCTTACAATCATGCTTTCATTTCTTCTCAGTTATTTGCTATTCCGACTTGTGTCAGAATGAAGTTGATACACGTGAGAGTGTTGAGGAATGCTGTTACCCAGTTGATGGTGGTGGACTTGGTGCTCTCTATTACTTTGATGGGGAAGGGTGTATGAGGTGTCCAGGTATGTACTACTGTACATGCATGAAAATAATGTGCAACAAATCTCTTTTCAGATATAAATGAATGTGAAGTGGACGAAGAAGACATCTGTGTTAATGGAATATGCACAGATAGAACTGATTCAGATGGTTTCTATGAATGCGATTGTTTTACGAATTATAAGCCAGCTGGAGATCCTGCTACTATGAGTCTCACTTGCATTGGTAGGTTTTTAGCATTATACAATAAATATTATGTACAACTGCTTAGATGTCATAATTAGCATGCTCTACAAATTGTATCCTATGCAGACAATAGAAGATTTCTTACTTTCTTTTGAAGTAGTGGGAGCAATAGATGCTCCAGCCTCAGTCGTTTCTTATCGCTGCTGGTAGCTTTAGCTGACTTACACCATGCCAAATGCATTTTTGTAGCGATCGGGATTATCTTGAGCGTGTCCTTGGAACTATCAGCAGATGCCTCGAGTCTGTCCTTCTATATACAGAAAAGAGAACACTTTGGATTACCTGTCAATCTATAATATAGCGACTGAAAAACTGTTAAAGTACTTTAAGTTGCCCACTACATTAATACAACAAAATGTGCTAATCTGCTTTATTTCTTCTTAGATATCAATGAATGTGAGGATTTTGATAATTTCTGTGGATTGGGCGTGTGCCAAAACTCCGTTGGTGGCTATACCTGTATCTGTGATGAAGGAGCTAAACCCAGAGACTCTGATGAACCTCCTATTTGTATTGGTATGTTCTGTAATCTAGTCATGGCCACATTCAGGTCTTGTTAACAAAACTGCATTCTACCGTCATTACTGACATCCACTCTGGTGAAGTACAGGGAGATAGCTAATGGTGTGGAAAATACAATGAGCTCACCGGGTGCAGGGTTTTTAGAACTTGTAAGATTCCGGGGGAGCCAAATAAGATATGACAGTGTGAAGTGAAGAGACAAAAATAATTGCATTCTTGCACTGGGCCTTATTAGCTATCAAACTTTCAACTTATACAAGTGGAAAAATCATTTCTTCAAAATGAAGGGGGTTGTAGGTATGGCATAAATTATGAATAATGATATATTATAGCTACCAACAAGAAATATGCTTCAGCTGAAAACAAATATCATACATATATCCCTACATCTTTCTTTCTTTAGCTCTGTCGAAGAATGTGTGGTTAACAAAACTGCATTTTACCATCATTACTGACATCCAGTACAGGGAGATATATTATAATGGTGTGGAAAATACAATGAGAATGAGCTAACTAGGTGCTGGGCTTTTAGAGCTTCTTCTGAAATATTTCGGGGGGAGCCACATAAGAAATATAACAGTGTAAAGTGTAGAATCCAAAAAATAATTCTTACATTGGGCCCTATTATCAACCTTTCAGATATTATGGTCGCAGTCCTTTCAACCATCGACTGTCTAAACTACATTCAGTTTTTCTGGCTTTACTGCTGTACTTCTCCATTGCAGACATTGATGAATGTGAAAACAGTCGTATCTGTGCTTTTGGTAAATGTGTGAATATTTTGAATGGTGACTTTTATACCTGCAAATGTGAGGATGGATGTGAAATGACAGGAGATGCCAGCACTGGCAGTCTGAGGTGCACTGGTGAGTTTTAGCGTAAAGAAAAGGTCGACCATGTTTGTGCCTTTCTGATTCAGATGTTAACGAGTGTGCAATTGATGAGGATGTTTGTGGCGGAGGAATATGCTTCGATCTTCCATTTGGTCTTTACTACTATTGTTTCTGTGATTATGGGTATAAAATGACTGGAGATCCTAGTACAATGAGTAGAACCTGCAAAGGTAAGAATAGTGTAAAATACAGAGGAGAGTGGAAGTATAAATGCTAACCTATATTTCTCGCATCATAATGTTAACGAGATAAGTAATTCAATGCTAGGCAATTCCAAAAGCTCCGAACATTATATAAGCTATAATACTCCTGCCTGCATGTATGTACGGTATCTTTGCTAGCCAGAACAATTCAGAACATTCACTTACAGTTCGGATAAGTTGAATAACTCTCACATGCAGCAAAGGAGGAGGATGACTGTTCCAAGAGTAGGTCCTCCAAGAAATCGAAATCCAGCAGAAAGAAGAAGAAGAAGAAGAAGAAGAAAGGATCTCGTAGCAGATCTACTATAAAAGAAGGCACGGGGATAGCTAAGTACTAAGAAACTATCATGATCATGACTTATAAGACACTAGATGTGAGGTAGACAGTTGTAGTAACCCTCAAGTAATTGTACCACAGTTGTAGTAAACTCATGTTATACACAATCAAGGCTCAGTCCGATAGACAACCAGAGACGCTGCCATCTCGCAGTTCATCATTGCTTCCGTGGTCTAATTTTTTATGATTGCAGCAAAGACTGTCTGTGCTGTGCACAGAGAAGAGCCGCCACAGTAGCACTGAGAAATCAGACCAAGCCCCACGGCATAGAAAGGGCTGAGTGCACTGACAACCTGTTTCCTCTAAAACCACTTACCCAACTTGAAAAGTTACAGCACTGGGCTCGCTAGCGGATCAACCAGGCGTACGACTCATGTGCGCGTGCGCATGAGCAAAACGCGGTTGCCATGGGGTTTGTTTGCGCGGCGCCTCCGCCCCTTCAAACACCGCTGCGATCCTCGAACAGCAGACGCGACGACCGATCTCACGAGCTGCACCATGATGGTAAGTATAATAGGACCCAAGTCACTGTCACACTAAACTATCAATCTCCAGTTCAGGAATGTGCAGGAGGAAGAGGAGAGTGAGAGTGACTGGGATGACCTAACTCCCCACATCTCCCCCCACCATCAGCCACGCCCACCTCCACTCAACTCGCCCTCTCCACAGCACCTCTCACCTCCTCCCTCCTCCACTTCCTCACACACTCTCATTCAGGTAAATGTAGCATCCAAAGTGACTTACTTATTATTCCGTGTAGTGTGTGTGGAGTTAGTCAGTCAGAGCCTGGAAATGGTTTACAATTTCAATGAAGAGTGTCCTCATGCGCAAGATTGGTAGCATGGCTCTATACATGGCTCTAGGAGCCACTCTCTGACGTGCTTGTACTATCAGGAGACAATTTTGAGTGCCTTTTGTGTGTTGGATATTGTGTTCTAAAAAACAACTGCATAGTATATATGTTACCAAGAATCTTCCAATTTTCAAATGAGCAAAAATATCACACCAGTGACTATCTGTTTTTTCAGCCGGAGAAATCTTTATCTGCACTACCCACCGGTGCATCTCGACCTGAGATACGAAAGGTTCGAAATCTCATTGACTCTTATCAAATTAATAATTTGTGCCGCTGTAGGAAAACGGTACTGATGAAGCAGAGTTTGATTCGTTATCTGCACGGCAAAATCCTGCGACACCCTCACCATTACAGAGCTCAATACCTCAGCTATTACCACACTCTAAATACACTCTCACCACTTCTCCTGCCTCGCCAGTAATACCCCCTCCGTTATCCACCACTCAACTACCAATTACTCAGGGTGATCCCCCTTTACACCCAACACCGCCACTTACAGTTGCAGGGAGGAGAGATGAGAGCCCCATTGATGTACAAGCTGACGATACTGTTGTTCCTCATAAGCAGTAAGTATGCTGTTTAACACAGCTCCATATTAACTGAACTGGACGTTAATTTTATCACTTTACAGTGGAATGTTTGAGTTTGGTATGATTGTGGATAGTCGTCAACTGCATGCGATGATAGAGAGTGCGAAGAGAGAGCGAGAGAACAATCATGCTACAGTCATGGCTGGATTGGCCGACAGGTAAAAACAACTATACATTTCTTAATTGAAGGGTACACTACTGTTTTCTCCTACTACCGTTCAAATTTGTATCCAGCCTTGTTTATCACCGCATTCATTACCCCCACTACACCCTCTTTATCCAATTTGAGTGTTTGACCACTCACAGGACCCAAAGCATGACCCAACTCACTGCTTCAGTTATCGTAACACATGTGTGAACTATTACGAGTTACTAACACAAAGGCAAAACAAACAAGTCAACTACATACAAATAGTTGGAAACGGTCACATGAATTGTGAAGAATTTCAATTACAATGTACGGCAAACCGGGCGTTTAGCATTGACCTCTTCAGTTTATGGCCTAGTTTTGTGGTGCAAAAGTTGACGAGGATGCACTTGGAAATTTTGCAGACAGCTGTAGAAAGAATGGAAAAGAGGTAGAGTAGTCTGTATCTTATGCTGAGTTGCCAATGTGAGTGCCACGAAGCTTCTAGTATTTCTCACTGTAACTCGACAGGACCATACGGGTTCACTGGGGTTCATCGGCTTTCCCCGTGAATGCTTCTAGAGAACACCTTGAAGGAGTAGAATTATCATGCATGCGTATGTAATTTTACTTACCGGTATTACATCATTATTCTAGAACTTTCTGTAGTCATGTCATCTGTACTGTGATTGGTCAGTAGCACGTGGTAGGACATGGGTCGTCAGCCTGAGAGTTTGGTATCATGTGTCAGTGTGTCTGTCGCCGATCGCGTCTGTGTGTCACAGGACGGCGCCTGTATCCTCATTATTTTGCTAGACTGCGCAGCAGCACTATCACACACCTATTCAACTCCAAACTTGTTTGATCCTTGCTTGACTTCGATTCAGTGAGGCTTTTGTATCCACCATACATTCTCTACGAGAGAGAGATTGCTGACTTAGCAAAAAAAATTGCAACTCGTTACATATCTATGACACGTGTCCAACCTCCTCTGACACATACATAACGGTTAAACACTATCTTCCCTAACTGGTAACATACACTTTTGACTATGACACTTGAACACTCATCCAACTAGCATGATTTCTGACAATATAGACTGGAATTTTAACAAAGAGTGATGTGTGTAACCAATCCAGGTCAGAGAAGATATTACGTCGAGTGTTTCAAGAGTTCTTCTCCTGCCTTCGTCTCTGTACTGACATATTCATAGTCTTCATTCTAGAGTGTGCCCACTGCATTGCCTTCCACGTCCTTCGCAAACTCCTCTGTGGACTCCTCTTCACCTGTCTCTCCTCTCTCTCTGCTCCCGGACTAACAGACTGCTACAATGTCGTGGTGTGGCCTCTGGCTCTCTGCTGTCTCCAGGTAGTCTATAATGACAGAGAAATTTCTTAGCTAGGTACTATTACTTGGTGTGTGAATATACAGAGTGTGCCCACTGCATTGCTGTCCAGGTACGTCGAGCAGGAGTGTTATGTGTAGAGTGTCTTGCTACAGTAAAAAATGAGAGATAAAATTTCTTACAATTATAGGTATTCTTTAAGGAGTAAATGTGCCAGTATGTATGTCATTTTAGAGTGTGCCTACCACTGCATTGCTGTCTCCAGGTCTGTCGAGCAGGAGGGTTGGTTCTGGGTCCGTGTGTGGAGTGTCTGGGTTGGGCCGGGAGATGGTGCTGGAGATGGTGACTGCCTTCAAACCAGTCAACATAGTCTTGACAGGACAGAGGAACCCACATTCACAGTCTCAGAGATCATTGCAATAGACCAATATCTATTATAATTATATACCCTATGTGAATGATGTATAATAGCTATCAGTATACTTTCTCCAATGCACATTTTTCTATTCCTGGACTTTTAGAGACAAAAAAGACAAAAAACAAACAACAAAAAAAAAAAAAAACCAAGGATAATAAGCATGGGGGTTTAGACCACGCCATCCAGAATGGGAGCAGCTGGGGCGGGCATCGGCGGATCGTTTACACGCCAGAGAGAGATGGCATGCCTTTGAAATGAGTCAATGGGGCTGTAATTTGGTGATGCAAATTCCCGCGCAGGCAGGCGCACGTGAGGGTCTGGGTGCGATGTTCACGCGCATGCGTATACTACTAGTAGGCGCGGGAGAATGAATGTCTCAGTCACTTGGCATCGATGAGTAATAAGAATGCCATGAGATTTCTCTCGCCAACGCGTAAATTCGCACGAAGTGCCTAACCCAAACGCATGTGCAGTACAACGACGATGTCGATTTCAGTCCAACTTTTTGCCACTCAAAATGGCGCCTTCGCTATGTTTATCGTATATACGTCATCGCTTACAGCAAGCAATACAAAATAACACCGTGTCCGCTAAACAAGGCAGATTGCTGGTAAGTGGAACGCTCTCTGCGCAACGTCAACACGGCAATAAGTACACAAGAGGACACTCTCAGGCGGCCAAGTTAGTAACAGGTAGGGATGGCTGCGGGGCTCCGCGCGATGATATCCGGGGGGAGGTCTGTGTCCTGGTCTACGGAATCATCAGGTCATCTGTGCTGCATGTGTGTCAATGTGGAACGAAGTGAGTGCAATATCGTTTCCCTCCTCTTTAAGATCGTCCTTGGTGTCTAGAGAGAGTATGCAAATACCTACAATATGCTGTGGTGGAGACACAGAGCGATGAGCACGTTGCCGAGTAGCGAGATGTTAACACA
>CASHTH010002445.1:0-26508 GCA_030341885.1 Geodia barretti | reverse complement strand
GACTCATAGGTCATGTATCAACCGGTGTTGACTGTTAATGCAATTTTACTAGATCTAGCAGTGTTTGAGCAATGCAACACCTGACTATTGTAGGCACACAGTCACAGTCATCAATGACACAGTGTGCTAATAGAGCAGCTCTTTAGTGTGTGTGCAGTGGGGTGCTATCGTCTGTAGAGTGAAGATCGCGCGTAATGCTCATACTGTGGTGTGCTGAGGCACTCAGACGCATGGCGGATACGAAAATGTGTCATCTGGGGAAATACGGTAATTATGATATCTTCAGGTTATACGAATGAAACATTCCTATGACCAGCGTACTGGCTAACCTATAACACTTATCGCGACATATGCAACGTATTTTATGTAGTGTGACTTTAGGCAATACAACATTCTCGGCATCAGTACGCATCACTATACCACAGGCATGCGAGCTCTATGCTGCTCAGTAGCAAATTCAGCCAGAGCAGATGGTATCGAGGCAAAAATTGTTTGTTCTCCATACAGCCAGCTACTGGACATGAGTGACAGAGCAGTAGCCGTCGCAGAGCTGACACGTATGACCTGCGGCTACTAGAACAGCCGGAGGGGTGGGGGGAGTGTACCTTGGCACTGGTACGTTTTTGAGTCTGACTATCCTTGGTGCTGCGCTGGCCGATACTGGCAGGATGCCGTGGCATACAATACGTACTGGCGTCGTATCTCAGTCATGTGGGACTCAGGGACTGATGAGTACTGCCCATACACCACTAATCATACACACATACAGGAAATGGAGACTGTTGTCTGTCATAGTGATATACTATATCATCCACTATTGAGGTGTAGGCATCTCAACTGACATGAGTTAACTGCTGTTTCAACATTAGTTACAGCAGTCACCATTAATTTCGTTTCTGTCTCTATCATAGACATCATATCTAGACAAGATAGTAGCAAAGTATAAGACTGCTCGATCTACTGCCAGAGAATCATGATCTCGTCGTCCCACAGAGAGCCGCGGGGGGCCTGACTACTGTGCCGCGTTCAAAAAGAAGAAGAGCCCCGATCCCAGCTCTAAGGCATTATTGTACACATATATGACTGTATGGAGCACTGCCCCATGTGGTGCCATCAGGAGGGCCATTATCGTACTCATTCTTCAGAACGAATGCGGATCGGTGGGGTACAATTGTCTATGTGGTGTGGTTAATCAGAACTCCTAGCCGCGAGCTCTTAAAGCCATATGCATAAGACACAGACAATACTCTATGCACGTACAACTGAGTACCGTATCTATCGTTAGTAAACACCGGGGCCTGCGTACTTCAATGGGGCACAACTCCAGCTTCGAAACATGCTGGTAGAGGTTCTATGTCCGCATCTAGCAGCATTGTGCTGGACTACATCTTCGTGATAGTCAAGTGCTATCGGCGACAATCACATTACACAACGTCCCTCCGTGAATGTTCAAAAAAATACTGCAGTAACGTACGTTCAAATAGTACATGGATCCGCCCGGTGTGTTATTGTGTGCTGATTACTACTGCCTCTGGAGTAAATGTGCTAGCCGTGCGTCCATGGATTAGTCGATCAAGTGCTGCTATTAGCTTCTTATTTAATGTGTATACATGGGTCAGCTCTTTAGCCAAACAGGGCGGTGATTGTGGCAATTTTATATCAAGTAACGTATGCACGTAGCAAGTAAACGTTGGTGGCCCACACTCTAGTTATGTATCGTTTGTCAATCGCGCTGTGGGTACAAGACACACTAAGTGCTTGGCACAATTCGCTGTCGCAGGCTAAGCAAAGTCCAGCTAAGCTGTGTCCTGCATTTACAAGAAGTCTACGGGACTACAATTCTGCTGACTTAAGGACAAAGCAACAATACAAATTAATCAATACGTCGATTCTCGTGGCCGCAGGTGTCTCCTGTCTCCATGTTCTACCTTGTATGCTGTGGGCATCAAATTGACACGTGCTGCTATGGACACTCAAGTACTGTCCATGTCTGCTGCATAAGTAGTTAATTGCGGGTTATTCGAGAAATAAGAATAATTGTGAAGGAGGTACGGGTAGGGCAAAGGCTTAAATCAGATGTCGTACTCCATCACTATCATTCTGCTGCTTGTATTCGAGATCACTATCTCGAACCTACGAATTGAATGACATATTCTCTTGTATACAATTTCGCTGCCACTACTCAGTCGTGTGATGTTCCAGTGATACTACCTGTACACCACATTGTACCTTACTATAGATTCTCCTATACTCTCTACTCGCTTTGGTAGCGTGCTGCTCTTCATGTTCATAGATGCATGCTTTACATTTTTTATTACACTGTAATGACTGCACGTTTTGTTTGGTCTAGTTTCCTGATTGCAATATTGATACGGGCAACTTCGTCTACATGTTAGATTACTACTATTAATCAAATGACAAATGTGTCCCAATTCATCGAGTGTTGAACTATCATAACTGATACGTTAGCTTGTTATTGTACAAACTCTACAAGTAGCAGGATTTGTGAGCATACACATCATCAATCAAACGGATATGCTAAACTAGAACCGGGACGATAAAGTACGCTTCAATTTCCCTCGAAAACATCATACATACAAACACTTCAACACATTTGCGTAGGCAATGGCGTGAGAGAACGAGAAGAAGTGGGTAGTCATGTGACCTGGAATACTGGCGAGAGTGACGTGAGGTCCGACTTGTGTACTCCTTTCTTCATCCTTCTCTCCCGCCTGTGCGATAGGAGTGTCTGCTCTCCGATGTACGCGTCCACTGTTTCCCTAGGGTTTCCGAGAGGACACGGCGTATACTATTACTCTCTGGTAGAGCTTGTGTCAGGTCTGGGTCGAATCAAATGGGGAACACAACCCTGGAGGATGGAATGAGGGCGCTCGCAGAGCGGATACTAGGTAAACTCGTCATCAGTCTCAGTTCTAGTGAACGACCTTGAAGCTCTTGAGGGCTAGAGAGGAGGAAGGGGGTGGAGTTAGTAAGGGGGAGAGAGAGGTAGGCAGAAAGAATGGATGGGCGGAGAAACAGTGTGTCACTCTGTACATAAAGAAGAGCCTGGATCCGTCATCCCCCGCAAACCCAACGCCTACCTAGCCGACCCATCACAAATCGATACAATTATCTTGTGTACGCTACAAAAACGTTGCTCTCTACGAAGGTGACACGATTTTATGTATCTCTGAAGAATAGAGCTGCCTGTCCAATCTGACTAATCGCAGCACATGACGCGCTTGCAGAGTGGGAAGGTGGCGTAACTAGGCACGGTTGAAGACTAAAGACATATGACAGTACATCGGAAGGTGCATGTGATATCACTAGAGAGTGCATGAGCAGTGCTAATCCTAGAATCTCAAAGGCACCAATACAGTTGTACGGCTGCATTACCACAAGTAGCAGGTGTGGCGTCATTACACGGAGACTTGCTTTAAAAGGCTCTGGTTAGGAAAGCAATGAAAGGAGTAAGGCTCCAGTCTTCTTCGTCCTCCCTCCTCCCCTGTCCCCTCCCACTCTCTCCCTTCTTCACACATGTCCATGTCTCCACCAACTTCCATTGCATTCCTCTTTCCAGTGTTCTATACAACACACTAGGCGTAGCTACTTTAACATCTCCGCCACTACAGCTACCTACACCTATACACACACACTATGAGACTGCTCCGGCCAGTAACAGTAGCTCATACGTATACCTACGGTACAATGTATATACTGTAACTAGTGGAAGCTAAACGACGTAGTCAGACGCGCAACTAAAACACGGTGTGATGGTGAAGAAAGCAAGGACATGGAGGAGAGAAATGCTTGCAGACACACAAACACACTCAACATCTTGTTTCCACATCCCGTCCTTTTTCAGGAAGCAAGCGAGGCATGGTGAGCGGACATAGGGCACTGGTGTGACAGAGAGACACACACACTCACGTACTACTTGACCTATACATTACTTTAGGGCTCAAAGGTAACATAACTACGTAGAAATGGACATATGCTACACATACACACACACATGCACACATGCACACACACACATTATGTCTGTCTCTGTTATGCACCGTGGACGTGCACAGAAGGACGTATGAAAGCACTAAAAGGGCATAAAAGACACTTGAGCATCTGCCAATGCACCTTAAACACACATTTACCAATCAATGTACATACATACACCCACAGGCCCACGGTGACCCTGTTTTCTCTCTATCCTTTTGTCTGACACAGACAAACACAGCACGAAAGCAGAAGGCTTCCTGGCAGGGGGCGTGGGTGCTGCCCTCGCTGTTTGTATACTGCAGCAGCACCGGTGGCTAGCAAAACATGACAGTTTAACAGACACATTATTACCTTCCTTCAAATGCTTTTACATACGTAGCTAAAGTTGACAGAACGTAGACAAACAGACCGACAAACAAAAATACACAACAACAAAAAGGTTCGCATGTCTCTCTTCCTTTCTTCCCCGCCCCGCTTCTCTCTCTCTCTCTTTTTCCTACCCTCCCCCTCCCCCTCTTCCTCCCTCCCTCCTCTCTCCTCTGTTCTTACCAGTCAGCAGCGACTTGCACTCCACTGTCGGCTGTTGCAGCCAGCGCCTTCTCCCTGCACGAGACACAATGACAACAGTTATTACTTTCTAGAGAAACGGTATATTCTACAGTGTAGGTTCCTATTGGCCGGATGACAAACACCACACTAAACCACGCGTCTTCCTCAATTCCAAGGTCTTCTGCTTACAAACAGTCCACAGTACGCAGTTGCTATGTTTGGGATAGTTTTCCAGTGAAACGATCGAAAGCACGATAAACATGTAGCGGGAAGTGTGAGGTCACTGCTTCTAGCTACCTGCACCGTGTGGTACTGCATGACTGCACATGACATCAACCAGGAAGGGATGATTATGGGGCGGTCTTCGTAACCAACCCAAACAGGCCTGACAATGAATGCTTCAAGGTCAAGTTACACATAACTTGCACGGTATTACTTGTGACCTTGCGTGGTGTGTATAGGTTTATTAGCATGTAAACACTAGTACAGATCACATTGGTTTGTATGACAAGTGAGCTTATAAGCATGGATTAATCTGCATTGGGATGAGGTGTACGTATAATCAGTCAGTTTTTGCATGTGTACAGGAGAGTAAGTGTTATGTAATGTAACATGTAACAGTGGAATGGAAGGAAGCAAGATTTATCTAAGGCACACTGTAAAGAAGAAGGAATGGGAAAAGAGGAACGGGGGTGGGGGCGAGAATACAGGAGGGAGGTGGAAGAAAAAGCGATAGGAAGGAGGAAGGAGTGAGATGTAACAGGAGGGAGGCAAAGGGACAGGAAGGGGTTTTAGTTCAACAGGAAGGGAATTTCAAAGCCTGGAAGCCTCTGTTATTCGATAGGTCACACTGAAACCTCCAACAACCGCACACAAACACATATACATCGACCACGGCCACCCACATGGGGGGGGGGAGCCACCAGTAGGACGTAAACACACAATCCAACAACACACCAAACTGAAACACAAGAACTCCTGCTCTATCCATAAACCCACCAACCACAAGAAAACCACTGCAAAAGACAAAATCTGACACTTACGGTGGGTCCCATCACTGCACACACACACATGTACACACGTGCATTAATGACAGTTTGCTGTGAAATGGCTTCCACCCCAATGTCCAGCTCCATTCAGGTCTGAGTGTGAGGGAAAACTTGGCTGGAGCCTTGGGCCCCGGTCCCAGAGCTTGCTTTGTTCTGTCTACCATCACAGTAACCACTGTCTCAAATTCGGGTCCTGTCTGCTGAGCTGCCCGGGTAGCTACATACATAAGTAGGGAGAGTGCTCTGCCTAGAAAGCAGTGTGTTGTTGGTTTGAATGTCACCCAGGGCAGTTCTTCCTTCTATGTAAACCTTGCCTCTGTGTTGCAACCTCATAGAAGATCACGTGCGTAGCGCACATACCAAGCGCAGATTGTGTAAAAGGTCCACGTCAGTATAATACTGTAGACCCCTTGGGACCATGTCGTTTGCAACGCACTTCACTCTCCATATCCAGACCAGGGCGGACAGAAAAATTAACCAGCAACCATCCCACTTTCCTAAAAAGCGGTACCTACTAATGAGCTAGTAATAGTTGGGCCATAACTTATAATGGTAGGAAAGTATGTAAATTCCTTGTAGGATCACAATTGATACGAGGCTATAATACACTATATACAGTAGCAAGGAATGCACCAGTGGGGAGACTCAATTAATCTTTAGTTCATTAGTTGATTGGAGCAATCATAGTGCGATGCCCTGGGCAAAATATTGTATACTGCCACTCCAATCCAAGAGACAAGAAGAACACCAGGAACTAGTGTATGATAAAAGACATTCCCCCTGCCCTCCTAACTTCAGGAACTAGTGTATAATAAAGACATTCCCCCTGCCCTCCTAATTTCAGGAACTAGTGTATAATAAAGACATTCTCTGCCCTCCTAATTCAGGAACTAGTGTATGATAAAGACATTCCCCCTGCCCTTCTAATTTCAGGAAACTAGTGTTATAATAAAGACATTCCCCTGCCTCCTAATTTCAGGTACTAGGTATAATAAAGACATTCCCCTGCCCTCCTAATTTCAGGAACTAGTGTATAATAAAGACATTCCCTCTGCCTCCTCTTTCAGGAAATAGTGTATGATAAAGACATTCCCTGCCCTTATATTTCAGGAACTAGTGTATAATAAAGACATTCCCTCTGCCCTCCTAATTTCAGGAACTAGTGTATAATAAAGACATTCCCCCTGCCCTTCTAATTTCAGGAACTAGTGTATAATAAAGACATTCCCCCTGCCCTCCTAATTTCAGGTACTAGTGTATAATAAAGACATTCCCCCTGCCCTCCTAATTTCAGGAACTAGTGTATGAGTAAAAGACATTCCCCCTGCCCTCTAATTTCAGGTACGTGAGTGTATAATAAAGACATTCCCCCTGCCCTCCTAATTTCAGGAACTAGTGTATAATAAAGACATTCCTGCTGCCCTCCTAAGTTCAGGAACTAGTGTATGATAAAAGGACATTCCCCCTGCAATTTACTAAACATCATGCGCTAGAGTACTAGTGTTAATAAAGAAATTCCCCATGCCCTCTAAATTCAGGTACTAGTGTATAATAAAGACATTCCCCCTGCCCTCCTAATTTCAGGTACTAGTGTATAATAAAGACATTCCCCCTGCCCTCCTAATTTCAGGAACTAGTGTATGATAAAAGACATTCCCCCTGCCCTCCTAATTTCAGGTACTAGTGTATAATAAAGACATTCCCCCTGCCCTCCTAATTTCAGGAACTAGTGTATAATAAAGACATTCCCCCTGCCCTCCTAATTTCAGGAACTAGTGTATGATAAAGACATTCCCTCTGCCCTTCTAATTTCAGTTGCTGGCTATTTTCTTCCCCAATTATGGCTATTTTCTTCCCCAATTACTTACACGCCAGGCCAGCACAGTAGGATTTTCCCAAGCAGCAGCAACTGTTTGGGTACACAAATTGTCTGCTTTTAAGCTTTTCCCTCTGCAAGACATTACATAACACACACAAGTGCAGGTCTTTATAAGTGAGGTCACCATGTCAGTGTGGTAATGGGAAAACTGTGGAAACCTTAACTGTGGCTGGATGGAGGTATGCATGCAAGTGTCATACACACACGGACAAAGAAGGGCACAGCAAGCAAATGGACACGCAAAACAAGAAATTGATCCCCAAATGGTCTTAAGATCCTAACTTTGTAACACTTCAAACGACCCCGTATATACATCTAGCATCTCGACTATCGTATGTCAATTACGACGGATATGTTTGTGTGTGTGTGCGTCTGTAATTTCAGTTGAAACTAGTAGCGGGGCTCAATATGCACGAGACCGGTGTGTCAGTGTGCACAAGGGTAACACAAGATAACTGGATGGAGTTGCAAGTGTTGTTGTGTGATATGGTACGTGGATCAAGACCCTGGGCCTGAGACAACATTGGGTGGGAGGACTGTGCGTGGATCAAGACCCTGGGCCTGAGACAACATTGGGTGGGAGGACTGTGCGTGGATCAAGACCCTGGGCCTGAGACAACATTGAGTGGGACGACTGTACGTGGATCAAGACCCTGGGCCTGAGACAACATTGGGTGGGACGACTGTGCGTGGATCAAGACCCTGGGCCTGAGACAACATTGAGTGGGACGACTGTGCGTGGATCAAGACCCTGGGCCTGAGACAACATTGAGTGGGAGGACTGTGCGTGCACACAATACCCTACCAGACATCTATTGGCCGACACAACAGTGTTGATAAGAAAGCCAATATTTAAATATTAGGGGATAAAAGTATTTAATACGAGTGACAGGTGACTATACTGTATCCTGCCATGTGTTATGTGTACACTTGACATGGAATGCCTGTAAGCATTATAGTCAACATGTAAGCTTCCTGTAATTTGAGCAGCGTACGATTATCAGCGATTCAGCTTTGCAGACCACTTGAAAGTCACCTACAGTATATACTAATTCCCCTCTTGCTCACGGAGTGGGTATTCAGGTAATAAACAGCTTATGAGCCACGTAGCCATCGATCCACAAGGGGCACTAAGACAATTGCCGGCATGTTTAACCCAAATTCATTTGTTTTAAGTTTCCTTTAGCGGACTACATAATGAATCGATCATTATCAGCTTCCAAATAAGGACAAGAGTTGTATTACACATTATTTGAACTTACGCTCTGTTCTTTGGAAAGCCCATGCCCATGAGGACCTCTCTGGAGTCAGTGTTCCTGATGATGGTCTGAGACCGGTTCCGTCCCGGGACCACCTTCCGGGGTGGAATGGCGGCCGGCGCCTTCCTCTCGTCCCCAGCCAACGCCATCCTGTACAGATGAGAGCTTAACACCTTTATCTTAGAACACAAGGGGGATCGACTTTTGTACCGGGCAGTCAGGCCCTCGAGAACTGAAAACTGTATTACTGGTAAAGAGTGTTATGTATACCATACATTTATGGGAGAAGAGAAGGGAGGGAAGGAGGGAGATTGCTAGCAGTAAATGAACGAAGACACTACATGCATCTGTCGTCCATCTGCCGTGACCTAATGCTCGCCTGGGGTGTGTAGGATATTATGGCCATGTCCTAATGGAGCTCCATCTGTCATAGCCAAACACGGGTACCTCCCATCACATACTATATACTGTAGTGGGCCTTTGTTCTACCATTTACATTACAATAAGCTGGTCTTTGCGAGTGTGATTATTATACGTTAGAGGGCAATAAAATCTTTTATGCATGAGGCTGGTTTATTATGCAGTTGTACCTATTATAGGCATATACACACACACTGACTAGGACGTTAAGACACAAACACATCAGCGAGTGTGGTGCTTGCTTGTTATGTGTGGGTACGGGAATATAACAACATTTCCCCTAGACATAGACAGTGTGAAAGGCTTAGTGCATACACCGGACCATTTGGACGACAAGCTAACAATGGCCGGAATTTACCGCCTCATGGTAAACAGTGTGCACAACACCTTACATCATAATCGCGTTATGCGTTGCAAGCCAGCACGAAACAGTCACACACCGCACACACCGAAAATACTTGGGAGTAAAGAAACAAACACAGCGGTGGACGAAATCTGGACAATAATGAGACGTGTGTGGTAAGGATGTTTTGCCAGGTTGACCTAATCCATCGTTCAGATGTGGTTCAGCTGAACTACCACCACATCCACATACTACCTTAATAATTGTTACAATACGAGCGACACAAGCGAAAATAGATTGTACTATGATATGGTGGCCCTGAGGCAAGCTGATTTGGAGTAGATGCAGGCTTCTAATTGCACATGGAAGGTTCTGTCATCGAAACACGGCTTACTTTGTGTACTTGCGAATATGGGCAAAATGCATAACTATAGCCATCTTAGCTGCAACTCTACGGCCCTGTTGTATCGTTCCACTAGCTAGCGATCATGCAGGTCTAAGAAAACGAGTAGGCTGTGCTGCTAACAAGCACAGAGCAAGCCAACCAACAACACTGAAAAGCGGATCATGCATGAACAAGCCAGCGATTGGGAGAACCAGGCTACCGCGCAGAGGCTCCGTCCGCAGCTACGCTGAAGTAACGGTCAACTCACGTCTGGGTTAACACAAAAACATACGAGTATATATACACTGCAGCAATCTCGTAAACAGCTACAAACCTTCAATTCTCGTCGTCGATCAAGGTAAACCCTCCGTCAACTCTCCCAGAGAAATCTGTTGCTGGCGCCGCTGCGATCTACTCACTCCCCGCGGTCCGCACTTCGCTTCCTAGCCACCATATGAGTTGTACAGCTACCCTATAAGTAGGCAAACCCCAGGAGTGAATCTCCGAGGCAGATGCCAAGAGAACTCGCCCACGCCTTTTAGATATCAACACGTTGAGCGGCACGCCCCCTTTTCATTGCGTTAACGTATTCCATTTAATGCCCGCCACCATCTCAAGCTAGCAAGATAGATATGTCGCAGTTGCGAGTGTTAGTGGGCTGTAAGCGCGTCATCGACTATGCAGTCAAGGTAAATTGTACTTTGTGTTCCAGAGGAGTGTTTACAGATAGGTTGTAATGCCTCCGGTGCACCCAGGTGCGCGTCAAACCGGACAAAACAGGGGTGGTGAAGGAGGGAGTCAAGCACTCGATGAACCCCTTCGACGAGATAGCTCTGGAGGAGGTGAGGCTTTCTCCCCTACTCCTTCTAAATCCTAGACACACACACACACAAACTTTATACAGTGGAACCCCTGAAATGAGGACCTCCCCAACAATACGACATCACACACAACTATACAGTGGAACCCCTGAAATGAGGACCCCCCAGCTCAGAACAAACTTGTGTTCTCCCTAACAATTGTTTGGGTCTCTCTGTACTACAGGCTGTGAGACTAAAGGAGAAGCAGGTAGCATCTGAGGTCATTGCTGTCAGCTGCGGTCCTCAGGCATGCCAGGTCAGTAGATAAACTAGAGAAAAAGAGGCAGATCTAATTGTATAAGTGGCAAGCAAAGCAAGCCGACCTAGTCATCTGAATGGCGGATTTTCATGTACAGGCAATGCCACATACCGTAATGTTACATGTGATTCTAATGTTGATGATTTCAGGAGACACTGCGTACGGCGCTGGCAATGGGTGCCGACCGGGCGCTACACGTGGAGGTATCGGGGTCAGAGTACGAGGGACTCCTCCCACTGGGTGTGGCCAAGATTCTGGCCGCTCTCGTCAAGAAGGAGGAGGCCAACCTTGTCGTGCTGGGGAAACAGGTGAGGAGACTCCTTCATCATAATTATTTTTCCTTGGATAGTGAAATGAACCAAGCTGGTACCAGTTTATAGTGCATACTGTAATGCTTTACGTAATTTGTGGAACAAATTGCTCATTCTTTCACAAATTAAACCATTCCTTTACATGTTAATACCACATTTTCGTAGACTTTTATGTGGAATTAAGTGTTGACTGTCCACTTTATACAAGTAGTATATACTGTGTGCCTGGTCTTTACGAGCAGTCATGTTTAGTTCGTATTGGTTCTACCTTATACTTGAACCACTTCGTTGTATTGTACAAATCCTTGCCCCCGCAGGCTATTGGTTCTACCTTATACTTGAACCACTTCGTTGTATTGTACAAATCCTTGCCCCCGCAGGCTATTGGTTCTACCTTATACTTGAACACCACTTCGTTGTATTGTACAAATCCTTGCCCCCGCAGGCTATTGGTTCTACCTTATACTTGAACCACTTCGTTGTATTGTACAAATCCTTGCCCCCGCAGGCTATTGGTTCTACCTTATACTTGAACCACTTCGTTGTATTGTACAAATCCTTGCCCCCGCAGGCTATTGGTTCTACCTTATACTTGAACCACTTCGTTGTATTGTACAAATCCTTGCCCCCGCAGGCTATTGGTTCTACCTTATACTTGAACACTTCGTTGTATTGTACAATCCTTGCCCCCCAGCAGGCTATTGGTTCTACTTATACTTGAACCACTTCGTTGTATTGTACAAATCCTTGCCCCCGCAGGCTATTGGTTCTACCTTATACTTGAACCACTTCGTTGTATTGTACAAATCCTTGCCCCCGCGCAGGCTATTGGTTCTACCTTATACTTGTAACCACTTCGTTGTATTGTACAAATCCTTAGCCCCCGCAGGCTATGGTTCTACCTTATACTTGAACCACTTTCGTTGTATTGTACAATCCTTGCCCCCGCAGGCTATTGGTTCTACCTTATACTTGAACCACTTCGTTGTATTGTACAAATCCTTGCCCCCGCAGGCTATTGGTTCTACCTTATACTTGAACCACTTCGTTGTATTGTACAAATCCTTGCCCCCGCAGGCTATTGGTTCTACCTTATACTTGAACCACTTCGTTGTATTGTACAAATCCTTGCCCCCGCAGGCTATTGGTTCTACCTTATACTTGAACCACTTCGTTGTATTGTACAAATCCTTGCCCCCGCAGGCTATTGGTTCTACCTTATACTTGACCCACTTCGTTGTATTGTACAAATCCTTGCCCCCGCAGGCTATTGGTTCTACCTTATACTTGAACCACTTCGTTGTATTGTACCAAAATCCTTGCCCCCGCACGGCTATTGGTTCTACCTTAACTTGAACCACTTCGTTTATTGTACAAATCCTTGCCCCCGCAGGCTATTGGTTCTACCTTATACTTGAACCACTTCGTTGTATTGTACAAATCCTTGCCCCCGCAGGCTATTGATGACGACTGTAACCAGACGGGTCAGATGTTGGCTGCTCTTCTCGACTGGCCCCAGGCCACCTTCGCCTCCGCCGTCAGTGTGGAGGGGGAGGGGCTGGCCGTTACCAGGGAGGTAGACGGAGGTCTGGAGAATGTCCGTCTGTCGCTCCCGGCAGTGGTGACGGCTGATCTGAGACTGAACGAACCACGCTATGCCACATTACCTAACATTATGGTATGAGCTATTATGCCACACTAGAGCTGACATCATGGTACTATGCACCAGACAGCTAACATCATGGTATCAATCACTCATGCACTAGGGATAACTGGATAACTGTATGAATGCAAGCTATACATACATAGCCATATCTATTGTCCTTCGCTCTAAACAAGATAAGATGTGATTGCAGCCTTTTTGCTGGTGCAAAATCAGCCTCGAGTCTGCACTTACAAATTCAACATAAGTGCCGTTTCTGCATTTGGTTGGTTGTTTTTCTGCCCATTTGTCTGTAAACTATATATAATACTACCTCTATTTTTTCACTCCAGAAATCCAAGAAGAAGCCGCTGGCTCAGATGACCCCAGGTGACCTTGGAGTAGACATTAACCCCTCTCTCACTGTGCTGAGTGTGGAGGACCCACCTGTCAGAGAGGCAGGGTCAAAGGTCGAAGACGTGGACCAACTAATAGCGAAACTGAAAGATTCGGGAGTTTTTTAATTTAGTTGCACGTCGTGACAGTCACACATGTATATTTTCTGTTCGAAAAAGGAGTGCACATTATTATGACTGTGTACATGTGTGGAAACTTGCATTTTGTTTTCACTTAGCTAATGGTGTTCACTGTACAGGCTTATGCGTGTGTCACTGCAGCGCTCTTAAGAATATTCATTGTTAGCTATATAGAACAATACTGCACATGGTCTTTGAAAGGCTCCTGCTAACAGTAATGCGTAACAGGTGCAATGGTTAGATATACAGGACTCACATAACATGATCAATAAGACCAGTGCTAATACATTACTTTACACCACGGAGATGTTGAATGACCCAAGATTGTAGAGGAGTGTATAATATGTAAGTACTATATATTATGGTGGAATCAATCTATCCTATTAGGAGACCTATGCCAAACTTGGCTTCGTCTGTCCAATGGTTGATGCGTCCCGATACCATGAGGGCCCCTGGAATTGGGTCCAATCTCTTCTCCACGGTCGCCACGACGGTGCCCAGCGAGTTTATCCTGCCCCGCATTGTCATGGCGCCCAGGTCCATCTTGTAGCCAATAGCAGCCACCGTGGTGCCCTGTGTGACACGAGAGAGTGTGGGGTGTTCGGGATGGGTAAACTGGCAATTGCACATATATATATAATTATATATATACGTGGACTGTAGAGTTTCTGAGGTATAAAATCCATTAACATCAATATGCATGAAACATTGGACAGTTGAATTGCGTAGAAAAAGAGTTTTCCTAGTTGGGAGTTTGCTTGAATTCGACTAGGAAAGAAGATGACTGGCACATACAGTTTTACTTTATTACATGACTCAGATGTCCCATGCAACGAGTATGAAAATAGTACAGTCACAGAGGCAAGGATAAACACTGACCTGCATGAGGCTTCCCTCACACTCTGCCACCAGGTCCAGGTCCTTCAGTTTGTGGAGGTAGGTGAGGTGCCACGAGTGAAGTCCGAGTCTCGCGTAGCCTCCCAATCCGGGCAGCGATAGGCCCCGCCCACCGACACCATCCCCGCCTCTATCCCGGCTCCTCTCTGAACCATCAGCTCTGCACCCAGACACAGCCTGGAATGGAGTTTCATAACTTACCATAAAAAATCTCACGAGAAATGCCATGAAAGTGTAGCCAACTATTGGGGGCCACCCTACTATATACCATTCCAGTAATGATGACCAACTATATACTAGCTAGAGAATAATCGTATAAGTCAAACTGCCCTGAGTGAACATGGCAAGGGGGAAATTTTGGCTGGCTTGTGAGACTAGACCAATTAGGCGCAAAGTTCGGTTTTGGACCATCCTAGGAAGGGCATTCTTTTCTCTCAATGGCCTCAGAAATCCTAGGATAGCGCAGACAAACCTAGGATGTACTGCGCAGACCCTAGATGTAGCTAAGGCATATAAAAAGGGCTGTTATGCGCTTCTCAGGTTTCACAGTATCCCTGCCAGCGCTAGGATCGCAGCAGCAGCGCTAGGATCGCAGCTTGGCCTTTCGTGACGTTTGCGCGACTGCACAACGCAATCCTAGGATGGCCTGAATCCGAACTTTGCGCCTAACATAATCAAGGCACACACATACAAACATACACAGCTCCTTTTTCTTTGGAAACAAGAGTTATCCTGGCTATATCTATGTTGTTTGCTTTGCCTTGCTAACACACCGTACTATTTTACGCCATACATAAATCTTACCTGGGATTCAGCGCCTGCAGATACTGGGCCACTCCCACGACACTCCCGTCCAGGAGGTTGGGGTTGGCGAGGGTGAGAGAGGCCGTGAAGTCGGAGCCCTGGTAGTCCAGGGACCCCTGGTAGGCCACCCACTTGGACTCCTGCATCTGTTTGAAGGAGTGCATTAACAATTTCGCACTTATGGCACACTGTCTGAGTTATAAAACTAGGCCAAACACATTGATATATATGTGAGACGGAGCCTTCTAAAATATAAGATGCACATACCGAGTAGAAAGGGATGCTACCACCCACGGACACATAAATTTGTCAAGAGCCTCCATATGTCCATTATGAGGTCATGCTATTACTTTATACCTTTATACATGATTTTATGGGGAGATACCCATGGTGTTTAACCCTGGGTGTGCATGTGCAGCGAGGGTTACAGTACTTTTGCACAGCTTTTCTAGGCTCTCAGACAACCGATTTTGACATCCTAATGTAAAGTTGCTACCTGTTCTCACCTGAGTATTGATTTTAACCTTCCACGCTTTCGCAATCTGGTGCAGAAATAGAGCGCTAAAGTTGCCGTTGGTAGAAATTTCTCCCAGCATAATTGGTCTATACTGTGAGGACGAGGATAAACAAAGAGTACAATTTTCATAACTGTCAACAAAAACCAGTGACTTGTCCTATTGCGAAAAGCCAGGTGGTAGTGAACTGAAGAATGACTCACGTCATTATCGGCGATCTTTTTGGAGCCGACGTAAGTGACGCCGTACTGGTAGCTGGCCGGCTGCGAGGTGCCCAGGACCACAGTGTGCGTCGTCTGAAAATACCTGCTCAGCCCCTTGCCCAGCGCCACCTTACACCCCTCGAAAAACTGCGGGTTTATTTGCTCTGGGGAATAAGTGTCACTCGGGTTTATGTCCCACACATTTACCTAATACCCTTATTAAAACCACATAACCTTTCTTAGAGCATTTGCATGCACCACTCCTTGCCTTGGCAGACACATACTATTACACATCTACACACCCTTGGGGTATTTACATATGACTATAGTAAACACACCTTTATAGTGTTGATGGTATGGAGGTGTATGTAGCACCAAAACCAGAGAATAGGTTGCAGTGCCCAGACAGGACAGCATGAGCCCTGTAAGGGCGAATGCTGTCCTGTCTGGGTTCTGCAACAGGATATCCCTAGGCAAACTGACATGTATGAACCCTGCTTGCACACGTAGGATTGTATAGGCTGATACAATCCCCCAGTACCTAGCTTCATATGTACATGTCGGTTGCCTAGGGATATCTGGTGAGCGAGTATGTCAAGGCTTTGAATCCTTACATGCCTCTCAGTGGGAGTAAAGGGAAGTGCATAATACACCGTACTCTCTTGTGATCAATGCCAAGTCAAGAGGATGACGTGGGCGAGTCAGGGAGTAAGGGAGGAAGTGAGAAAGGAGAAGGGAGTCGGGGAGAGAGAAGGGAGATAAACAAGAGAGAAACAACAGTCGCCGAAACCTTTGATTTTTTTGCCAAGTTCTTCAAATTCTCCAGGATTCCATGCCCGTCTCTCCTCCCTTAGTCCTGCTGTTGCCGGACCCCCAGACTGGCCACGTGGAGCTTCTGCAGCACACAGAGTATAATATAAGTCGGGGTTTTACACTTTGTCAGCTGTTTTTTTTGCAAAAGTGTCACAAAATTGAGCTTCTGTATTTGGAGCATACAAAAAAATAATAGTATGTCTGATGCTATAGGGACAGTAACACCCAACCTACTGTAAGGGGGTAGTGAATGGGAAACAGTGACCTCAAACTGTTCAGTTCACAAAAGGCCACACCTCCATAGAGAGTCCAATTACCCCAGCAATCGCCATATAATCATCCCCCAACCAAATGGGCGTCACGAAGGTGGGAGACCAACTACATACACATACGTACCTGTTACAGGTAAACTATAACAGTTATTATTACATATTGAGAGCAGTGTCACTTTAAGTCCATTACGTGTGAAGAATACGCCATGTTAACCCAAACAGTTCGTACACAGAGTTCAAGAGAAATCCACACTTGAAGGCAAACCCCTCCTGGTATGTACGTGTAGCCTTTCTCAAACTCCAACTACATGGGATAGTAGCTACATAGCTTATTCTACAGCACCACAAGATATCGCAGGCAAGATGTTACTCCTTCGGCATTTTTTTATAAACCGAGTAGAAATTCAGCTCTGGTGGCAACTGCTGAAACAAACACACACGTAAAACATAATAATCATACGCAACTACACATTTTTGCCCAAGAGAAATTCAATTGTGCCATTCCGACATGTTTTACTGTGTGTATGGTACGCCCGCTGTGGATTGCGCCATAGCCACTTGGGAATAAGGGGGACAACACCCAATACCCACCTGATCACGTGGACACTGGACCACATTCCATGCCAAAACGTAACATGGAATGCAGCCCAGTTTCCCCCGCCCACCTCTCACCCTTGACCTGCAAATATTCCCTCCCTCACCAGCTGTTAGAGGCGGCAGAGGCGGTAGGTTGGCTGGCTGCTGGCCTCCTTCGCCCGCACATCTCGCTGTGGCGTACCTGTTCCCCATACCTTCTTGTGTGCCTTTCTTTCTACAGAAAAATACACACACGTGTTCTCCAAAACTGCCCCGCCCCTCACCCTGGAGCGGAATCGGGACTCAGACAAAGGGCGGGTCAATAATTTTCAGGAAGACGAGATTTAGTGGAGGTGGAGAAGAGAGAAGCGTGTGGCTATGGGGTATCACACCATCAAGGAAGGCGAGCAAGCCCTGGTGTTTAGTAGCGGAGGATCAGGCACACTCGTAGTTGGGCCCAGAAGGGTAAGAGACCAGTGTAATGGCAGGAGACTGTGGATGCGTAGTTAATTTTACACCCTATGTTTGGTGTGTGTGTGGGGGTGGCCGTATATCTACAGGTGTACGTACTGCGTGGGGAAATAGAGTTCCTTCCTCGCTACGTGGCCGACCAGAACCAGTACCTGGAGGTGAAGTACCGAGATGGCAGGAAAGAGAATGAGCCAGGGTATGTCAGTGGTTGACTCCTACTGTGCACGACACTACACACGTGGATATCCACTACATCTCCACCGTGCAGTTGATCTAACATTGTTCAGATATCCGCCGCTTGTGTAAAATGCAATGGATGATGATGCAGAGCTGTGTACCAAGTCTATATACAACGCAGCATCAGTAATTGTTTTGAACCTCTCACATTATGCCATGCTCTCATTGAAAATGTATGTCTAATTGTAGATAACAGGTGCAATGCCTGTAAGTTCGTCTGTATGTATACAGGTCCCAAAAAGGTGCAATAATGGGTAGTTGTGATGATTCTCTTTCTCTCTGGTCCAGACCGAAGGAACTGTTCCACAACAGACTGGAGATAGAGTCCGTCAGGGTGAGGGACTCCATCAAGCTGGACGCCAACCACCTCCTGGTGGTCTACAAACAGGAGGAGGGCCACATTGAGAGGAGGGTGGTGGAGGGGCCCACCGTTTTCATTCCCTCTGCCCACGAATGGTGGGACACCTCTCTCCCTTCTACCTTCTTTTTCTAATTTCCTTCCTTCGTTCATTCCCCTTCTTCATGTAAATGTGTCTCTTTAAGGATTTTCGGATTTTACAAGCGTAATTCTCAAAAAAAATCAGTGTGGGTAGCTTAACTGCCAATTTGTGAGGATTTTTGCCTAGGAAATCTCTCCATATCCCTACTAATTACTGTACTACTGACTCCATATACACCTCCACATCAAATGCCCAGTGTCCACCCCTCCCCTCCTCTCTCTCCGAAGGCTCCACGAGTTCACCTGGCACGGAAGTCACCCCAACGACCCCAGTCGGTTCACTCCCAAAGGAAACATATTCCAGCAGCTGTGTCGAGTCCCGAGTCAGTTCTACTACAACGTTAGGGACGTGCGGACAAAGAACGACACTCTCATCACCGTCAAACTCATGCTCTTCTACGAACTGGTGGATGTGAACACAATGGTACACATTAGTTAGGTTTTGTGACACTTGTAATGTGCTCTCTCTACTTGTCTTTAAGTTAGGTACTCTGATCAGCGAGGGCCTTACTATTTGTTCTGTCCCTAGCTCTAGACCTCACTGTTTTGTCACCATTCATTCTCTTGTGTTAGTCAGGATTGTTTCTGATGGTGTTTCCCATTCTCAGCTGAACCTGACCCATGATCCTATTGCTGACATGATCAACGCCGTGTCATCTGACATCGTCAGCTTGGCCTCCCAGAGAACGTAAACACCACCTCTCTCTCTGTCTTCCTTACCTCTCTTCCTCTTCCCTTGTTCCCCCTCTCCTCGCTCACCCCTTCCCTCCTCCCCTCCCTAGTCCCTTCATTCTCACTCCTCCCTTCTCACTCCATTCTCCCTCTTCTTTGTTCTCCCTCTTTACTCACTCCTTCCCCTCCTCCCTCTGCCTTGTCCCTTCATTCTCACTCCTCACTCCTCGCTCCCTCTCCCTCTTCTTTCCTCCAATGAATCAGTCAGTGAGTATAGTACAAACCAACCTACATACACATCTATGCAGGTATGAGGTGTTCCTACAAGACACAGCGTACCTTGGAGCCCTGGAATCCTACCCTCAGCTCACCTCTAGAGCGGAGCGTATCGGCTACCGTATCTCCAAGGTGGTCTACCGTGGCTACCAGGCCCCACAGAGACTCCAGGTCAGAGTCCAGCTAGTCAGCTACAGTACTACGTATGCTGAACGCATGTGTCAACAAACGTGAGGTAGCAAGACAAAGACAAACAAATCAACTACACCCAGGACAGCTCCTTTTTTCCAAGGAAAAAGGAGTTGTCCTAGGTGGGATTTGAACCCAAGACACTGCTGTCTAGGCTAGGCGAGCGCTTTACCAACTGAGGTACAATTTACGGTAATGTACATATGTATTAGGGTGTGACACTGTGTAAGATTTCCCCAGTCAAAACAGAGCTTTAACAACACATAACTGTATGCTAGTTTGATTAGTGCTTTAG
Organism: Geodia barretti; assembly: GCA_030341885.1. Classification (NCBI taxonomy): domain Eukaryota; kingdom Metazoa; phylum Porifera; class Demospongiae; order Tetractinellida; family Geodiidae; genus Geodia; species Geodia barretti. The sequence continues at coordinate 6,301 of CASHTH010002445.1, read as the reverse complement.
TGGATCTCAGAGGCATGTACACAAGTAGGGCTGAGGAGTAGTTTTTAATACACCTACACTCTAAATGCATCTACGTTATAACTTTATCCTTGCAGCTACACCTTATCCTACTTCACCTCTACTCCCCTTCCTTTACCCTATCCCCCTGTGCTTCACTTTATTTTCTGCATACAAAACGTTTGTCTATAGAGATGTACATATGAGGTGTAGATGTCTTACTGTGTATGTTGTGTAGGCGACACATGACGAGGCCATTCAGTCGCGAGTCCACCTGAAGCTGATGTCAGAGAGCGAGGAGCAGACGCAAGCTCTCGAGGAGTTCAAACTGAGGAGAGAGAAAGAGAGAATCAAGCTGAGTAAGTGTATCTCTTACTCCACACTCACTATCTTTATGCCCAATACCTGCAACATCCAGCGTACATATACATACACTGGGCAACTTACGTGATAGTACATTAACTTTCATGATATAGTTATCAGTAAGTGACAGTTCAATCTGCTCCCATATTCTATTACACGCGTGTGCTAATAACTTAGGTTTAATGCAAATGCAAAAGCATCCATTATCATTAGGATGACGTTTCTTTCAAAGCAGCAAAACCAGCTGCATGAGTGGGAGTCAACCCACTGCATATGACACTATAATAATAGGCTGAGCACTCATCCTATGGAGCCTCATGGCTGTGTGTGTGTGTGTGTGTCCAGAGCATGAGATGGAGCAGAAGCTCCAGGACCACACACAGGAGATGCAGAAACTGACGCAGGACTGGGTGCTGGAGGAGGAGAGACTCGTCTACCAGAGTGCACTCAAGTTGGAAGCCGAGGAGGTCAGTGAAGAAAGCTATCCATGCAGATTGTCACCTGTACACGTAAACTGCCAAGTTCTTGTATAGCACAGTAGTATATACATGACAAATAGAATGCTACATTCACAAATTGCGTTTCCCCCGTCTCCCAGCTGGAAGCTAAGTTGGAGGTGGAGAAGAAGGAGCACCAGCTGAAGGCGGCTCACCTCGAGAGCCTGCGAGAACTGGGGGTGGACATGACTCGCTACCTCGTGGCACGCCAGCCACAGTTCGGGCCGGAGAAGGAGGTCATCGTTGGAGCTCCAACCTCCACCATCCCTTCCAACCATTCATCCACCATATGACTGGTGCCCTTTGGAAACGACATTTTATACCAGAAACTGTCACCCCATGAATTCTATTGATAGCTACGTCCATTCTAGAGTTTCAAATTTGTGTCAAGATGTGAAATTTTTGTATGAGGCTGATGAGAAACTAGTCCATCTTCAATCAGCACAAGCAAAGAACACTGACGAACGAAACAGACAACAACCACATTGCATTGTATATATCAACTGCTGCAAGCAGAACACACTACGTACAATGATCAGTTAAGGTTTTATCTAAGACGAGGGTTTATAGAGAGTGAGGACCCCAGTCAGGAGCAGTGTAGCAGTCAGCATGAGGTAGCCTGTCTTGTACAGCGTCTTCAGCTCAAACCCTCTACCAGTGTCCCATGCCTGTATATACGCATACAGAAATAAACCACAGTTGTACAGAGGAATAGAGATACGAGCAAGCGGACGGTCAAGGCAAGCCTGTGCTAATTAGCATATTGGCTTGTTCACTTGGATTTTGTATATTAAAATAGTACATATTATACCACCTCGATGTACGGACTTTTAAAACCATGAAAATTTAACAAGGGTTACAAAATGTTCCTACTACAAAACGTTTCCACTAATTGGTAAAGTCTTGATGCATAAAAACAGAAAATTAAGGCACATTCGGAATTGAAAAGAGGTTGAAGACATGTGCCTCCGTAACTCTCTCTTGATTTGCCCTATAGTCAATGAGGTTTCAAAACCCACAGTTTGAGGTTACTCAAACACGCTGCTGCATAAAGGGATCTGAGGTCTCTCTCACCAGATGTCTGATGCCGTTGACCATGTGGTAGGAGAGAGGAAGGGCCATGAGGAACTTGGCCGAGGTCCAGAGGACAGGCTGACTGGCCACTGACTGGAGAGGTGAGATGAACTCCGTGAACTGAGTCCCTGATATCAGGTAGGCTATGGAGGCTGCTGTCACTCCTGGACATGAGGGGGGGGAGAGAAGGGGGGAGGGAGGGAGGGAGGGAGGGAGGGAGAGAAGTGAGGGGAGAAGGAAGAACGGTGTGCCAGCTTGTATGTTGTGTATGTCACTGCTCCCCTCACCAGAAGTGAGGACGGCTCCTGAGGTACGATGACCGAAAGACAGCACCCACACCATGTCTGGGCTGCAGTAGAATACGTACATCTCTCTATCACAGTGCATGCAACCTAACGTGTAACTAAACCATGAAATAAAAACGCTAAGAACAAAAAAGGTTTGGCAACACAGTCGGTCAGTAATGGGGGATGCAAAGAAACATTTCACATCTATAGCTAATCAATCAGTGTTTGTCAAGCTTTTCATCTCACCTGTGTTTGTGACTGTGAAAATTGTTCATGTTATAGCATAACTGAATGAGGAAGAGGGTGGTATATGTGACTGACCTCGATGCCCAGCAGACGAAGTGAGGGGCTGAGCGGTCGACCCATCTTCTTGTTACGACTCACATATCCTTCACTGGTCGATGTACTGCTGCTGGTAGAGCTCCGTACACTGGGAAGAACAGAGAGAGAGAGAGAGAGACAAGAAGTTTACAACACCCGGCTCTAACGATTCAGCTACTTAGTGCAGTCTGGAGATAGGAAACCTTCTCAAGGACGGACAGTGAGAGTTGGAGGAGGAGCAACACAAAAAAAAAAAAAAAAACCAAAACACAAAAAAAAAAAAAAAAAAAACAAAAAAAAACGCGCTTAACGCAAAAACAACACACCAACTTAGTCACTTGAGAATGCCCAAACACACTCACCCCTCTTCATAGAAAAGAGCCATAGCGTCACAACCCACCAGGACGAGTCGAGCTTTCAACAACGAAAGGTCAAAGATCACCCCTTGGTGCGCTTAGTTGGAGTGTGCAAGAGAAATTGCGAGGCTTGTTCTTTGCCTTCGGCTTGCACTCACGAGATCGTCCAATTACCTAGACCTGCAGGAGGACAGGCCCTGGTAAGTATGTTATGTGTGCAAGTTGGTCAAGCAAGATGAAGACGTGACATAAAAATTAGGAACTGTATGTTCCCTCCAGGGCGCTAGCGAACTTTATGATACCGTCTCCTCAGCATGTCTCACTGCCAAGGGGAAAACTAGGCAAGTTCTCTAGGCTCGCTTGTACAGCAGTGTACAATGCAAAACACCAGGGTGGGGGCAGGATAATATGGTGGTGTCCAAGTCGTACACTGAATATCTCTCGCCGGGTAGGAACTAGTAAGGGCTTAGGACCACACCTTTATGTGCATTATTACAGCTTAGTGTTTTGGCGCGAATTGCAGCTAGTGTTCGCGGTGATGATGGGGCTCCGGGGCTACATGCTGCGCATAGTTTTAAAGTAGAAGAGGAATTTTGGTGCCGGTTCGGTATACCAAACGAGCCACTTGAAGGAGTTTGACACAACCAGCGCGTAGAGGCGGCGCTTAGAGGTTATAACGTTACCTCTTCGTACCTTTTTTTGTATTCGCTAAAGACTATAGCAGAAAACCGTATCTGCAGGTGTGAGATCATCATACCCATAGTTTCAGAGATATGAATGACAGAACAGATTAATTGTACTCTTCTTTTCCATTATTATGCCAATGTGTGTGCCGACAGCTACCAGGTGTACAGTGGGCAAGGGCCTCAGTTGGAGCAGACAATGGATAATTGAGAGACTGGCGTCAGTTGGCGCTGCGGCCTCATCCCAGCTGGTGGTCTACCCCAAAGCCCCCTGGCCGTGATATGGTCTAGCTCTCCTTGTCCCCTTCAGGGGCAACTGTCAGTGAGAGGTGGCGATGATTAGTCAATCGGGGTAGTATGTGCGGGTATGTACATGGTCAAGACACACATGGATTGCACGTAAATAAACCCAATAATCAGACCGACGTTTTTTTGAGTATACACCTGGTTGCGAGACAAAGTACATTATATTGCCTTTGAGGTTGCACTTTTTGTTGGATTATATACAGCTTATAAAAATATTTAAGAGAGACATTATTCTTTCCTTCGAAATTATAATTTAATGTCTTAGCTGTATGTATAGCAAGTGCCTACATGCTCAATCCAGAGATCACCGCACAAGTCCCAGCCATTGAACAAGTTCATTTCTACTCTGCTGGATGTCACACGGACACAGGGGTTCTGATGGCAGGGCCAAAGACTATACTCCAGAATCTGATGCGCGGCCACGGGTCCGTTTAATCATCAGGTATCGGGACCTTCGCTGACTGATGATTCTCACATGAGGGCCGTGGGGTATGTGGAGCAGTTGGGCGGTGTGAGTATCTGAGAGTGGTTCTCTGCAGCACACTAACTATGAGGAACTGTTAGTCCCTTTTCGTGTCATGACTTTTGCACCCAGTCTGTCGCTTCTCGTTCTTGTTAGACAATAGTACATGACGCTTTAAACGCCTTTATTTTTTCTTTAGGCCACGTGACATCCACTCAAATTTGTGCAACTTCTTAAAAACAACTCACAATCAAATTTTAACATTTATTTCTCCACCTTACATCACTTAGTAAGTTCTTAATTCCCATTTCATTCTAATTTACATTTATAAATTTTATTATAAGGTGATTCATTCCCTACCATTTTCTATCATTCTTTTATCATACTTATTAACGTTCATCCTCTCATTTTTATATGTAACCATTAATACACCTTTTTTGGTAGCCATTATCTTTTACATATCATAATCACTTTCTTACAACTCATTACTCCTCATTTATCTTCCACAATTTTCTTTTTTAGTTTTTCCCCATTCAGACCCCCCCGTGTGTACCCTCGCCAGACTTCCACACGCGTATACTAACGTCCCCTTCAGATGTAGGCATGGTCGGCAGTGAAGACGGTTAGCTGTCAGACCTCAAGCTCCCTCACCTAACCACTCATCGCTGTCATCTCTGGGTGCCCTGTGTCCTGGGCACTATGGGTGAACTCTTCTTCTATACTTTTCTGGCGTGCTCATAGCCGGCGGCTCGGTCTCGGGGTTGCTTAATTTGTGCTGGGGGAACCCCCCGATTCCGATGACGACCTATCTCTATCCAGTCTCATTTACCGTCGAATCGTGATATTAAGTTTGGGGGGTAGGGCGGCGCCGCCAACCGGCGCAAGGATCGGGGTCAAGCCTGCGCGGCACGCGCCACATAGCCAGATTCGAAAGAGGGGGGTGGACTTAGAGGTCCACCCCTCTTGTTTATTCGTATTGTAGCCGGGTGGCATCTTCTGCCCGCCTGGATGAGGTTTTTGCCAGAGAAGGAAACATTCATAAGCCTGCACGCGACTCGATCGGGGGATGACGCCGTACAATACAAAAAAGAGAACGGAAGGCTGTGAGGGGAAATGGTGATTGAAGAAGAAGAGAAATTCCCGGGGTTGATTTGGGATGCGGTTGATTTAGCCGGTGGGAAGGAAAAGGAGCAGAAGAATGGGGGAGGATAAACGATCTTTAGCCATTCATGGAAAACCCGCTCTTAGACAGGGTACTCTTGTTCTGATTGATGTCTTCCCGGAAGTGCTGTTGAGTGTTGGCTGAGAGGATATATCCAGACAAAGAGATAAATAAAGATCGTACACTGATTTGTACTGGATGTGCAGCCGTGGGGTGGGCTGTATAAAGGCAATGATATTCCGATATCCCCAGAGTATTCGTTGTGGCCTGTGATCTGTGATCTGCCATTATAGACCCGGCTGTCTGAGCGTTTTCCCAAAAAAGTGATGCAAGGATCTTGTCCGGCTCAATTGTGTTGAAGGGGCCAGCCTCTGCACGGGCTGTATTCAAAAAAATGCCTTCAGTTTTTAAAGGAAATGATTGATATCCAAGACCCTGTCTTCAAAATATGCGATAAACAAGGTCTTACGTGCATCGTATTCCCGCGTCGGAGATCAAAGTTCTGGACCCTCAACTCCTTTCCTTTGATTGGAACTTTCCCCTCCACTTCTCCAATCCTCCTCTTACCTTTCTCCTTCTCCCCCACTTCACAGACGACGTTGAACTCGGAAAAAAAATTAACCTGGCGAATTCCCATTCATATACTAGTTCATCGAACGGAAAACTGGTTTGATCATCTAGCCGGAGCGGTCAGCCGGACACACGCGCAACATCAAAGAGCAGTGAAAGAAAGATGATAACTAAGGGGAGGGAGCAGCCGAACAGTACCAGGAAGGAGGGGGGGGGGGAAGT
>CASHTH010002444.1:0-15868 GCA_030341885.1 Geodia barretti | reverse complement strand
TAAGCAGCTTTACAGTAAGTTTTTTGTACTGTTGAAAGTGAGCGTCATTCAATGATCTCTTTGCTTTCTGGAAAAGAGTGTTGCACTTACGAAGGAGCTGGATGATGTTTTTTGTAAGCCAGGGAAGGTTACGCCTCTTTCGTAGATAACGTCATGGAATGCACGTGCACTCTCCCATGATAGCTAGACATCTCTCAGAAAAATTAGCAGCTGCTTTACTGACACTAACACCAGTTAAAATACTATTCCAGTCCGTTTCTGCAATCATTCTGCAAGCTTTCTCACAGTTACCCTGACGGTAAAGCCAAACCCTTCTTGTTTTCCACAGTGGCTTGGCTTTTAATTTCCATTTTAGAATCAGTGAAATCCCATAATGATCAGAGGTTGATAGTGGTGGAATGGTAGTAGCTACATTCTTGTAGCTGTTCGGGATTTGTCAACATTAATAGGTCAAGCAGTGATGGGGGGTTTCCTGATGGACTGATATGTGTATGAGATGATACAACTTGAGTCAGAGAAAAACTGAGCAGAATGTCTTGAATATGAGAGAATATTTGAACGCGTATTAGTATAGGTAATAGTACAGTTTGGTGTGGTATTAGGGATTAATAGGAATGGAATTTTTCAAAATAGTATGAGGCGAAGCCATCACTATTAATCCCCTAATACCACACCAAACTGCACTATCATATGTTAATAGTATAGTGCTGTGTATAGTGATCAGTGTGTTATATAGATTAGCTATAGTCATGCTCACAACATCTTTCGCGACACTTGTTTCTGGAGCTGTAACTTGTATGAAGTATTTCACATTGATTTCCTAGTCACTTGATTTGATTGGTCGATTTTCTGGGGTATTTAAATTTTCGGGGGGTATTTCAATTTTCATTACGGTGAAATAGTAAAATTCTCTATGGATCAAATGTATTGGCTGTTACATAGTATACTATTACATATATTATTATATATGCACGCGCGGGACCGCTAGCTAACGCGTATTACATATATTTATGCATGGCGAGGCCTCCTTGGCCCCTCGCGGCGCCAGCGGGTGCAGGTCTTCTTCTCCCTTTCTTCACTCTTGCACGAGTACATGACCTAACGAAGCACCTCCCCTTTCAACGAACGTGCCACGCCCCATTTTCACTCGAGGAAATGCGCGGTAAGAACGACACTACTGCGCAGCTGCCAGCTACGCCCCCACAAAACTGCTGCATGCGCAAACTAGAGCGTCACTTGAGCATAGAGAGAAGAAATGGCTTCAGGCTCTGCTGGAAGGCTTTTTAGCCTTGATGAGGTTGTAGCAGAGTGGACAGTATGGCAATCCCAGGTCCAGTTATTGATGATGAAGACTGGAGTGATGACGATTTTGACGGATACGTTGGTGAGCCAGACGGTCAAGTGGTAGTAGGGGGAGGAGGTAGAGGGGAGAGAGAGGAGTGATGATGAACAGCAACAAGGGGAAGCAGAGAACAGTGAAAGACTGGAGCTTGGAGGTGAATGTGAAGTAGATGATGCTAACGACCTGCCTGCGTACTCTTTCACTCCTGGGTGCAATTACTCCTGTGACAACGCGACTCAGCTTGACTTCTTCAGAATGCTTCTGACAGATGACATTCTCGACAACATTGTCACCCAGACCAACTTGTATGCAGCGCAGTACATCTCCACCCACAACCTCCCTCCTCGGTCGAGAGTCCACGGTTGGTTACGAGAGCCATTCACCAGAGAGGAGCTGCAGAAGTTCATCGCCCTCATCATCATAATGGGCCTGGTCAATTTGCCAACAATTGAAGACCACTGGGTGACAACATGGCCTTACTCCAGTGAAGCATGCAGCAAAGTATGTATAATAATAAGTAATACATAAAATTGCCTACATCCATACTCCACATACTATAAAAAACACATATTGTACACAACATACATGATTATACTACCATACAGAGGACTACATAGTTTCACTAATTCCACCAAAACAGGTCCTGAGTCGAGACCGTTTCTCCCTCATCATGAAATTTCTTCACCTGAGTGACAACAGCCAGTATATTCCTAGAGGGCAACCAGGTCATGACCCCTTATACAAGATCCGACCACTACTATCACCCCTACTCGCCAACTTCAAGGCTGCCTACACTCTACATAGAGAGCTGTCCATAGACGAGGCGATGGTGGGCTTCAAGGGAAGGCTGTGTTTTATCCAGTACCTTCCTAAGAAGCCCACCAAGTGGGGCATCAAAGCCTACGTCTTAGCAGACAGTGCAACTGGCTACGTCTACAGCTGGAGGCTGTACACAGGTAACCTACTACTACTCATTATGTATATTATATAATATATATCATGTTGTGTATTGTAACATACAGGGAAAGGATGAGTCACTCGCTTGGGGGAAATGGCTAACCCACGCGATGTAGTGCTCGAACTCCTGAAGGGTTTGTGAGGGTAGAGGTCATCACGTGTTCACGGACAACAACTACTACTCCAGCCGCCCCTCTTCCGTGACTTACGTGATCTGGGATTTGGAGCGTGTGGGACTGTCAGTGTCAACCGCCGTGGACTCCCCGCAGCAATGAAAGCCACACTGGCCAAGGGCGACACTACATCAGCCTGATTGATGAGACCATGATGTGCACTCAATGGATGGACAAAAGGCCAGTGTGCATGCTCTCACATCACGATGATGCCATGATCGCCCAAGGTCGTCGCACCGGCGAGTAGAGGGAGGCACAGGAACGAAACAAGGAGCCTGTACGTTGTGGAGGAGGACAACAGGTTCATGGGAGGCGGTAGATAAATCGGACCACCTTCGTCCTACTACGGTTTCCACATCGCTACGTTCAATGTGGAGAAGGGCAGCATTTCATTTATTCGACATGGCTGTGTAAATGCCACGTACAGCTTGTACAGTACATCTACGCAGTCCTCTAGAAAACTCACCACGAGCATTCAGCATTGAGTTGTCCAAGGAAATGCTGCTCCAGGTGTCGGTGGACATAAGCGAAGATGCGCCTTTGAGCCACGGCCCGACTACAACGTCCACTCCCACCCCAGTCCAAGGCTTATTGAGGCCACTTCCCCGCCAACCTTCCTGCACACCCTGGGAAGAAAAGACAGACGGACTGCACGGTGTGTAGTAAAAAGAAAGGGCGTGGCAGGAAGACCACTACATACATGTGTAAACAATGCAACCTCCCATGTGTATCACTCTTGTTTTGAGCTCACCACACGAAGTAAACCCACAGAGGTACCTCTGAATGTAAACATGCTCCACGTGTGTTTATATCCGTCTACATGTCATCCGCTACCCGCTCATATTGCTTCACGGTCATCACTACTTTATCACTTCACTGCACTATCATCATCAATCAGACTCCCTCTCTGAGAAATACATCTTTCAACTACGCGAAACAATAAATTCCAAGACACTTACCTCATGGCGCAAAACGCGGACGATCGCGGATCGGCGAAAATGGGCGTTTCTGTCGAAAAAAAGCAACTTGAGGAGACATCCCAGACAAGCGTACGTCTCTCTGGCGGACTTTAGAAAGGGGGCAGCGATGCGGCAAGGCAGCACACGCGGTGAAACACGTGAGTTCACGCGACAGGTCACAATGATTGCGGCGTGACCGTGACAGTCACCGCACACGCACGGATAGCGCGCGGAACCTGCGCATGCGCACATAAGGGTTAAAGCGTTAGATAGTAGATGAAAGACAGCAACATCAATATGCCGCAGTGACCATGGCGCTGAAATAATGCCGCTAATGCCAGCCCGCCAACCGGGTCAAATTTCACAATTGTGCGAGTTTTGTTGACGTTTCAAGAAGTATGCAACCTTTTGTGACCGAAAGGGATTGCTCTGAGCATTTGTGAGGTACATTAAAGCAACACATATAGGCCTACACATATAAGTATTGCCTAGGGGTTTAAAACAGCATTTACCAACAAAAAAGGATCAACTGTAATAATTATACGAACCAGCGAACTGCTTCGTAAGTCACACTGACGACGCTGATCGGTCTTGCACGGTGACCATCGCACCTACAGCTGGAGTACTGCTAGTCTCTGGTCTCGACCATCCCGAATACCCACACCGGTCATCGTTGACACTGCGTACTACCTGCATCTTTTGTCACCCTCCCTGATTTTAGCACCTAGCACTAGTGATATAGGCTTGGGCCCGGACCTCTAGGATGCTTACCGCCCGGCATGGATACTCCCAACAATGTATCTGGCAAGCTACGCATAGCATCCAACACGTCCGTTTCCACCAGAATGATTGCAACATCCAAGACATCTACTTCCATCCCCTATACGTCTGCAAACGAAAAACCTCGAGAGTGTCAACATTGGTTCATTATTCAAAACGCATAATACCACCAGACAACACCTTTGTCATACAAATATATATATATAAATTGCCCGTGAATGAAAGATCAGGTGATGTCTACTGCATTCCATGCAGAGACTGCAACTTCTCGTATAATATTATTATTGGTGGGGCTGGTCTCCACCTATCTACCCAACACCGTGTGAAGCCCCTAAGAATGTGAATTCTGCCATAGCTAAGAATGTTTGGGGTAAACACAATCAAGTAAATTCGGAGGGTGTCTCTGTCTTAGACTGTGAGCCTTACACCAGGTCGAGGAAAGTTTGAGAAGCCATACACAGCAGACATGGATTCTCATTAACCCTCGTCGCGTATGCGCAGCGAGGGTTACTTACAGTATATATTTGATTTTGTAAGTCTGTCTGTTACCACGTTTTCTGTCACCACGCACAAGAAAAATGGGCCAAAGAGCGATAGTAACGTGTTCAGTGCTATATACACTTGGTTGATTAAAGAAAGGCAATTTTCATAAAAACACTGCGTGAAAACCAAGTTAACAGGGCAATATACTGATTAGCAGAGGCCCTACAGCCCTGCTTTTACTGCAGTAGTGAACACAGTGCAAGGAGTATATAAGCCGCTTCATTGCGTGAATCTGTCACTGACACTCGTATATATACCAGTGGCATCTGTGAAGGGGTGAAATGTAAGTACCCTAGCAATGTCTACTGCCTCTACAGAGTTATACATACTGATGATGTTCGGGGCATGCAACTGTTTGTTACACAGGCATCACCCGTGTGTCTCCACAGACTGTTACGAAGATGGCTTCCTCCAGACACTAGACAAATCAGCATGATAGGAAAGGTTGCAAGGTAATTAAGAACAGTGAGAAATAACACACATCACACACGTTTTTGTCTATTTGGAGGGAGTTGCAAAACAAAAAACCGTGAGCAACTTCCTCCCAAGTGACGCCACAAGGAGGTTGAAGGCCCATCATGGGACAGTCTCAATTCATACATGTACACAGAGATGACTGCCCCACAATGTCGTCACTCACAAGTTGATTCACACGGCACAAATATTTTGCCTATATAATATATAAGAAGTTATCCATGCCCATGTTACTGTAAAGCAGAGATAATAAATTTGAAAAAGTTTCTGATGCCTCACGAGATCCATCCTCAGGGTTACATGCAAAAACTGAACTAAGCAAAACTGGAAAAACATACACAATTAAAGTGCAAACCCCCTGCGAACTGCGCATCGCCGCATACGCATCACTACTAACGGATGGACTGGGCTTTTATGATGCATTTACTTGTGGTCTTCCACTATAGCTATATAGCTCCTAAGAGTCTGTCATGGACTAGGTAGCTACAGTAGTAAATAGCATGTGAAGTCGCTGTAAGCCCTTCGTTGTGACTTCTTGTGCCTCGAGATACGCAAGTCGAAAGTCGAAACTGACACGGAGGCAGTGGATTGTCCTATTCTACTGTTGGGTACGTCAGTACTCAGTGACAGACACAGTGCAAGAGAATAGTGCAGTGCAGGTGCACCAGTACCTGAGAGACATCTGCAGCTGGCGTCTCCTCAACACAGATGCACCTCTCATGCTTGGAGACCAAGGAGTCATTGCACAGATCGACGAATCCCTCTTCAGACACAAGCCCAAAGTACGTAGCGTCGTAACATTCGGTGCAGCACCATCGTGGGCAAGTCACTACTCATGGGTCATAGTGGAGTCTGTAGGCCAGTGCTATTCACACTTTACTTGACTTACCACCCGGATGGATCATGATTGGAGCCGGACCTCGTCTAGGGCTAGGACTAGCGCATCGATTGGTTGAGTCTGTAGATGCCGTAGCCCTAGGCTTAGACGAGGTCCGGCTCCATCACGATCCATCCGGGCGGCATGCATCCTAGACGAGGTCCGGCTCCATCATGATCCATCCGGGTCGTAGGCATCCTAGAGGTCCGGGCCCTAGCCTTTAGCACTAGTCCTAGGTGCTATATAATCAGGGAGGTGACAAAAGAATGCAGGTAGTACGCAGTCTCAACTATGACCGGTGTGGGTATTCGGGATGGTCGAGACTAGCAGTATTCAAACTCTAGGTGCGATGGTCACCGTATAAGACAGATCAGCGTCGTCAGTGTGACTTATGGAAGCCGTTGCGCTGGTTCGTATTTTACAGTCGATCCTTTTTTGTTGGTAAAATGTTGTTTAAGTACTTCGTTATAATGTGGGGGATGTAAGAAAGGGACTTCAGCTGAACATGGACTTCTGCTATAGATTGCAGGTGTACAAGAATGCCATTAACACTGGCAAAGGGGATTAGGAATGAAGTAGAGTCTACAAAGAGCCCACAGTGTGGTAATAGTAAACCAATACTGTTAACATTTTCTGTCAGTACACGAAGCACGGCCTCATATAAACCGTTCCCCTTGACACAAGGAAGGGGCTGAGGCTGACCGTATGCCCAAACATTCTGTTATCCTGCCCACTGTTCTTGTAAGATTGCAAGTGCCAGTAGCTAGCAGTAAGAGGCTGTTTATAATTTGGGAAAGCCACACCCTCTCTCTCCAAAATGGTACAAGGGCCAGAGGAAGCAAGCATACCATTTTTTAGGTAGGAGAACTTTTAAACATCGATGAGAATGTTTTTGTAAATGTCAGAACACAAAGCTAAAAATCTCTTACAAATTTGAGGTCAACAGAAATATTTCGTAGTTTACTAATTCCTTACATTTCCTCTTCAAGGAAAAAATATTTTGTGAAAACTGACAGCTGCATAACTTAGCTGTACTAGCTACCCGCCTATGCATGTGAATGAACTTGCTTGCCTATTTGCTCACACAGATATCACTAAGTCTTAGTATAGTAGATAGGCATGGTACCTAGCATCATAGATATATGGGGATATGATAGGGAGTTTTGTTCATCATCATGATCTTCTTCTCCAGAATAGACACCCATAACTCATAGATCAAGCCATGAAATTTTGTAGAAAAGTAGATACTGTAAAAACGGAAATATTCGCGTTCCATTAAATTTAGCAAATTTGGCGTTGGTCCGCCAAAATTGTTTCTATAAAGGGTCAAAGTTAACCACAACTTACAAAACGCTAATATTAATGGCCACCAATATGTGGAGTCCGAGTAAAATGCTAAATATAATGGCCGCCAGGCTTTACAGTATAGTAACCGAATGTGCAACTGCATACGTATCTTGTGTGCAAACAATCCTTACAAACCTCACTTTCAGTTCAAAAGAATCCTACAGTGTACTGTCAAAAAAATGAAAAGCACTGAAGTGCAAACCCTCGGCGCACTGTGACGCGCACACGTAAGTAAACGCATGCGCCGTACCACTAATTGATGGGCTGGGTTTAGTTTTAGCTGTTACTCGTGGTCTCTTGCCAGCTCGCGCAGAGTCTGATGCGGGCTAACTACACTACTAGATAGCATGCAAGAGGCGATACACGCCCTGCGTTGCATCTTCTGGTGCCTCCGAAGTACGCAGAGCACGCGGATCGATCCGACTGTGGTAAGCCATCCCCGTCCGTTGTTTATTTGCATATTGGCTTTTTCGCGCTCTAGCTTTGCAACGGAGCAGTTTTAGAGAAAACCGTTCGAAATTTCTGACCTTCATTGCCCGTTCAGTAGGTGGTATCCTTTGTGAGACGAAAGAACACTCGAGAAGTCAGATGAAGAGTAACAGACAGACTGACAGACACACAGACAGACAGACAGACCCAAGTACTGTAACCCTCGCTGCGCATGCGCGCCGAGGGTTAACTAGGCTCAGCAGGTCACTGAAACATTATCTGACCACAGAATACCTCAATTTAGAAAATATGTGATGTTTATGTCACTAAAGTTGTGCATACCCACCATTGGAAAACAAAGAGCTTTGTATAGGTAAGACGGCAAACTCGAGTGTCTTCGTGGTTCTAAAGCCCGCGTGGGAGGCTGGAATGACGCAATATTAACCATGGCGGAGGTATTGCGTCATTCAGCCAACCACAGGGCGGTAGAACCTCGAAGGCACGAGAATTTGCCGTCTTAGTTGTTAAGAAAATGATGGATAGACGTATACATGGCTGTAGCTTGTCCGCGTTCAACCTTGGTTGGTATATAGCAGCTCTTTGAGGAAAGCACCGCAGCGGAGAGTCCGAGTTCTACCAAGCCGATTCCATGATTGCGTCGACGCTGGTGACTATTAGCGGCGGCGTCTCAACTTTTGGACGATAGCCTGGCAGGGGAGACGCCTCCCGACCACACTGGGCACTGTATTCGTCGACGATGACAGAGAATTACTACTATTAGCAGCATCGTAAGTGGCGAGGTCTGAGCAGTCTCCACTCATGATCGTCGCTTCTGGACGCCCCGGTCTGTGCGTACTGTAAACGGAAGGTTCTTGGTTAGAAGTCAGCCACCTAACCACAAGTATCTTATCACTAAGGACCGTGTAGGTGTCCTACCCCAAAATCAACCTCATTAGCTATTCATTAGTATTCTTGACATTCCATCTTCTTATGGTTGCTTCGTGGCTGTCTTATCTAAGGACACTAAGTATACTCTCTTGTATGAAAAGAGTTCATGCAAACAACAACACTCTCAGGCAACAAAACTTTTTTGTTTTGCCATGCCATTAATTTCGCCAAGTTAATGGTATGTGACTTTAAATTTCAAGCATGCATGGTATGCAAAGTATGTAGAGTATCACTTTTCCTTGTCTGCAGTATCTCATACCCTGTGTTACACATTTATTGCATAATAGTTTCTATGTTCTTGGAATTGTATGTGTTTGCCGGTAGCTTTGCTTTTGTTGGTATAGTTATTATTATTCACCACTTTTCAGTTGTTTTTACAGCCTTCAGGAGGAAAGATGACGCAGCTGAAGGGGGAGTGTCTGTACTTCATAAGAGTGTGCATAAGCTAGGTTGTTGACCACCCTCAAGTGCACTCAGCGTAATTCTCTAGTGGCACTCTGTGTGCCCAACAGTTTTGCAGTTAGGGTCATTATTACCTCATTATAAGTAGCAGGTTTTGTTTATGTTGACAAAAGGGGCAATGTAAAGTCCAAAAAAACGTTGTTAGTCAGATCCTGCCAATTCCATTGCCAGAAACAGCTTATGCGTGTACTGTATAAGTTTCATCATTTTATCAAGCTCAGCAACGTTGTTCCACAGGCCAACTGCAAAGCTAAAATTTGTTGCTTCCATACAGAAAGTAGCTATATTCCTATTTGTTGCTCCGCGTCATTGGTAGCTTTAAGTGCAGAAGCATGTCCTTTCCTTGGCTAATTTGAGGGACGACAAATGAAGTCGCGGCTTCTGTAGCTAGCTAGGTATACCTGGGAGTTGGTGAGGGTGTAGTGAAGACTGTATCCAGGGAGGATGGAGGGTCCACTGTTGATGTAGTCCAGTGCTATCTGTACTCCCGGCAGTGCTCCGTGGAGGATAGATCTGGTGGTAGGGCCACTCAGTGGACGACGATAATGAAATAGCTAAGGCCCAAAAAAAGAGACAGCCAACGTTCCAATACATTCTTCCAAAAAACCTCAGCTGGTTGCAGACGCGTCAATGAAAATGGGTTCAGGCTTGCATACTTTATACTCTGCAACAACCTGCACGCCCACTAGTGTGACAAGACGCGGGATTGCGCATGTAAAATCTCACGTGATCCGCGTGCAAAGACGCATCAAAACTCGGCGGGAACAACTCACTATGCCTTCAAAAATCACTAGTACATAGGTCAATATCTATGCCCAAGGACTTTATTCGCACACTCCCACCACAAACATACACTTTGCTGCTGTACTCTGCAATGTAAGTGATCAGCAGACCTACCTGAACACAGTAGCTAAGTATAACCTAAGCCTACTGTATATGTTCAGTGTCATTATTGTACAAGGAAGTTCTTCAGCTCGTCATAGCAGTTAACCATTAGCCAGCCACGGGTATATACATGTGCCAGGAGTCCATAAGAATTTATATAATTATGGCTATAATACTAGGCGTTAATTTGTTATACATCAATTTCTGCTTATTTAAGGAGATACCCATGGCATCCAAAGAGTAACTAGAAGAAAGTTGCAAGATATTTCTGTCCATAACCTTCATAATATGCTGTGACTGAAAGAAATGCACGTAAAAAGAATGGATAATTACATTTGTGGCTAGGTAGCTAAGTAGTGAAGGTATATAGCTAAAATCACATTATGATGACGTGGTGTAAGGTTGTATATAAATTGGCATCCAGTACCAGGGCAAGCAACAGATTGGTATTATAGTTTCACTGATCTCAAGAGCTTCTAATGTTGTCTTCTTTTAGTCTCCTTTGGCAAATCTACTCTGTGTCCAGGGGGTAATGATGAAATTCATTCCCAGATGTCGACATCACTAATGCATGGAAATTCATTCGCATGTGTATCGTTGACCGGCAGGTACTACCTGAAGATACAACCACTGGTGAAACGAATTCGTCTCAACGGCTATATCTGGCACAAAGAACCATGCAGAAATAATGCCGGAACCTTGCGAACTGAAGATGGTTCTCATCCTTTCATGGTTAGCGGACAATGAGACGCTGTAATATTATGCGGTTAACCTGCAGGAATGGGGAAGTTTTGTTACACTTATCCTAGGATAGCCAAAGGTCTTCCCCGCGGCCAATTGTGGTGTATGCTGCAACTACTTTGCGTCATCACTCTGGCGCATTAATCACGACAGGGGTTCTAGACTACCTCATTGCGCATGCCCAAAATACAAAGCATTTCGTTCTTTAGCGTTCAGCAACTTGTCCAAACTCACAGATATCGAATCAGATATTAAAGAAAGACAGTTGAGAGAGAAATCCGAAATTCAACACGTGTGTGCGAGTTTTTCTGAGAGTAGCTAGCTGCTTACATGTTTCTTGAGTGTTTTTCTTTTACAACGTTAGCTACTCGACAGAATTATTCAATGACTTTTTAACACCGCCATAACAATTGTGATGTAGAAAATGCTTTTTTGAGAGTGACAGTTGTTAGTGCTGAAATATGTTATTGACATTCCTGTTTTTTTCTATTGCTGCTAGCTAGAGTATGACACAGCTTCTTCAGCTCCCTCCACAACACTAGGAAGACGGTTGAGAGAGAAAGTCTCAGATTCCTATAGTAACAGAATGCATTAGTGCAAGTTTCTCTCTATAATAAACAGAGTAGCTAGCTGCTTACATGTTTTTTGAGGGTTATTTCAAGTTCAGTGACCCTGCGACGAAGTGTCTTCAGCTCTCTATCATTGCTACTTCCAAAGTTCTGAGACCTGTCTTCCCTTGTTCTAACTGTATTGATTGTATCTCCTTTGGGGTCTTTGTAGAGCCCTACCATCTACATTGCAAGAGATAGAGACAACTTTCTCAGAAATTAGCAAACTAAGGAATGGTCTTTAACATAGGGCTGGGTTTGCCAATCACATCCTTCTATTTTGTCACATGCATGGCGCTTAATATTGTTTGAGAAGTGCGCATTAAGTTGTTAATGCATTGAAAAAAAGGTCATTAAGTATAATATTAATGAAGAAAAACTGAGCTGGTGCAAGCCTTGATAAGTGTGTCATCGTTGTTTCTCATTGAGTAGTGAGGGGAGAGGAATGACAGTTAACGTCAGGGTGACCGTTTCTATAATCCCCAATTGGCCGAGGTCGCATTCAGCACTATAATATTGCATTATGCAGTTATATTAATTAGATGGAGTGATAATGATCTCGATTACGTAATGCACCAATGTTCCATCCTCGCGCACTAAGACAAAACTGAGTAATGCACTGCATATTAGCGAAGAGTTTGTAACAACTGTACCCTTGGTATGAAGACAAGTCCGAGGATCATGGTGGTTCCCAGCAGTAACCCCATTCCCACCACAGCTGGGTAGGCATTCACATAGTCCCTCAGAGTGTAGGTGGAGACAATGATGACAGTCAACACAATACTTGTGACGTACACAGAGGCAGCAATGTACACAGAGTCATCCAGACCCTTCACCTTCACATTGCGAGTACGGAAAGCCAGGAGCAGAGCCAGGACTTTGCAGAATGCCCTTTGTATCCAAACAGAATTGCGTAGAGGACAACTTGCCCCATCAGATTCACAGACATAGAGAAAGTACTTGTGATATTCTGCGGTTGCCTGAAGTATAAGAGAATCATAAATATTGGCTGTAATTTTAAAAACATACATCAAAAAAATTACACCAATGGTCTCTTCAGGTAGCTCTTGGTTAGTGGTGAGTTTTACTCCAAGGTTGCCTCTCACTCCCTCAGTCACAGTGAACAGTAGCAAAATAAAAACGTCTATGATGGTCAGACATAGAATGAACAGTCCCAGCAGGTTGTCTCGGAGCAGTGGGTGCAGAGGAATATTGAAGAGGATGCAATTCCACCTGAGCTGCAGCCGGGCAAAAATTTACGTCATTACTGTAATGTAAATGTATATTGCAGAAAGACTTATTGACTGATTATCAACATTCTCCGGTAAAGACTGAATCCAGCGGTACGTCTCTCCTCCGTAGAAAGAGCATGCCTGATTCAAGAGTGTCAGGGACCAGTGGCATAAAAAGAGCTGATAAATCACACCTGCTGACAGCCACTATGGCAAATGGCTCTTATTACACAAGTTGGTGTAAGTGGATCTAAAGGCTATCTCAGACCTTAAAAAGTGTGAAGTACCTAGGACCTATCTGATGAAAGGTGTGGTGACAGTATATACTTTCTGCAACAGGGCATTGTAGTGGGTTTGACTTGAAAGAGTCTAAAGATATGCAAGGGCAAACGATAAAGCTAAGCATTAGAATGGAGAAAGCTCTAAAGGGGACTGAAAGAGGAAAACACTGGAAGCTCTTGAGATTAGCAGGTATATGGTGGAACTACAAATCTGGATTGGTTTCTCTGTTACTGGACTCACTTGATGCAAATTTACCATCGTCATATGACGTCATCATTAGCTACCTTCACTACTTACCTAGCTAACATATCCATTCTGATTACGTGCATTTTTCAGTTACAGCAGAGGAAGGTCTATGGATCGAAATAGCTTCAATCTTACCTGCTATGGCAAGCTAAAGACCTTCCTTATGTGCACAAAGTAACAATGAACATCTACAGTATACGTAGATATCAGATATACTTACTGCTTTTAGTTCCAGTATGTTATTGAAAATGACCCAGACCCTGATCATTTTGATAATCATAGTCCCGTAACACAAAGAGTAGCCCACTGATACCAACCAAGGATTGGTCTGAGCAAATAAAAAGAATAACAATGTTCAAGTAGGTCTGCTGATCACTTACATTGCACAGTATAGCAGCAAAGTCTGCGTTTGTGGTGGGAATGACGAGAGTGATGACATTGACGTAGAGAACTATAGCTCCCAGTCCAATCAGGTAGTTGAGGTTAGAACTGGAGAGTCGAACCAATCTGTAGACCCAATAAGTGAAACATGGCATAGGTAGAAAAAATGCTTGGTCATATTTTTGAGGTCCACTATACAATATCAAGATGTAAGTCAGCTTGATGACTGATTTTGGAATCACATTTTACACTGCACCCTTCGCTAATGGTAAAAAAAATCCCTGTGTCTTTAGACAATTATTACACCTTCTCTGGCGAAAAATGATGTTAAAGAGTAGACATCCCACAGCAAACACTAGTCCAGTGGTGGCCAGAATGACATACACCACTGTCAGAGCCACTGAGACTGTCACCACATCCTCAATTGGTATCCCGTCATTAGGTATACCCGCTGTAGGAAAAGGTAAAATGGAGGAGAAGAAAGTACTGGCTACACACCTACCTGGAAAAGATAATGCACTTGGAAAGGGATGAAATGTAGAATTTCCAGTTAGAAGCACTTCGCCCACTTCTGAGCGGACCATGTCTGCCTTCGAACCTATAATAGAGAGAATTGTTATTAAAATAATGATAATTAGTTTATGTAACTTACCTTCTTGATTTCTCTGATACTGGTATATCCGGAGTTTATTGATGATTCTGGTACCCTGCTCATTGAATTTTACATCATTACCCTTTATAAAAGATCATAGCTAACATAATTGCAATTTAAATACAGTTTACATAGGCATAGGTAAACATAGTTAACACATGCACAAAGAAGGGTGGGGCTCAGGTGCTGCAGCCTGAAAAGGGGTAAGCTCTACTGAAAAGACCAGTCTGCGCACACACGGGAGCACACTAGGCAAACTTCAAGCTAACTTCTACTAGCTAACTTCAAGCTACAATGGCTTCGAGGCGTCCACCCGCTCTCTGGCGGATAGGAAAGCTCCCGATTGCAGAGATCAAGGAACGGTTGCAGGCAGCTTCTCTATCGACCACGGGCACGAAACAGACGCTTGCGAAACGCCTCCACGTCCACCTGCAGTCGCTGGCGACGGCGTCAGCGTTGGAGACGGCCTCGGGCCGGGACTCTGCGACAACCTCTGGCCAAGAGTCTGCGACGGCCTCGGATCAAGAGTCTGCGATGGCCTCGGGCCACCACCGTTCTTCGAGCTCCCCATTCCCTGCAAGCGAGAACGAACCCAACCGCTCACACCGCAGCCGCCGGCAAGGACATCGCTCTAAACGACGGTCGCGCGAGCGCGACGGCCGGCCCTCACACCACAGCTCACGGAGACTGTCCCGCTCTCCACCTCCCCCGGTTCGGCGACGGTCAGATACCACCTCATCCGACGGCTCTGCCCCGTCATCCGCTAGCAGCCACTCCAGCCGTTCTAGCTCAAGGAGCGAAAGCCCGCATAGACGGCGCAGCCACCGTCACCGCCGGCATAACCGTCGCGGACGGCAAGGCCGACATCGCGCGGCGATATCGGTTTCGCGGTCCAGCTCGCGGAGCGGTCGTACTTCCAGCAGCAAGAGGCGCAGCGGCCGTGATCCCCGCTGCCACCGCCATCGCTCTGACCGCCCTCAGGGAGGGAACCTACCACCCATCCCACGGAGGCTAAAACGCAGGATCAGACGTGGTGAGTTGTAGAGCTACATTCACTATTGCACGCCAACCTCACGAAGACCAGCGCGCAGACCCGTGGTCACACGCGCAGACGTTCTACCCACGAGTCGGCAGACCCGGCTCGCTCGCCGGCTGCAGTCACTGACCTGCAGAGCTGGACCGAAGCCTGGAGCGTACTCGCTGCTGTACTTACTTCTTTCTACCCGCACCTAGCCCCCCGCCTCTTTTCGTACCAGCACTTCATTACTCTGAAGAGCAGATCTTTTCAGCCTGCGGCATGGCTGCGGTACGACACTGAGTTCCGACTCAAGCTAGCGGCGAACGAGAGCTGGCACTTCGAAGCCGTAGACACGGAACTGTGGGCATCGTGCTTCTCTGCGGACGGCCTAAGATCCACTCTCCCCACACCCACCCCCATGGCCTGTTTCGCTTGTGGGAGCCTAACCCACCTGTATGTCGCTTGCCCTCAGCGACGACGTTCCATCCCCTCTTCAACCGGTCCTAAACCAGACGTGCCTGCCCGACCACCC
>CASHTH010002443.1:0-25852 GCA_030341885.1 Geodia barretti | reverse complement strand
GATGTCACGATACATATATATGTACCCACCGATAGGTCAGTGCACAATTAGTTTTGTTAGAATTTGAAGGCTTACTTGGCTTCAAAAAGCTTTGCACCTGTGCAAACTATAGACACTTGCAGGGGCGTTACCACTGTCAACCCTATAAAGCAAATTTTCTTATCTGCTGGTTGGTAGATACATATATATGTCCATACATACACACAATAATTCCACATCCACTCTTCATAACATGTATGTACAATGCAGTGTCCAACAGCATCCAACAGAGAAGGAACTAACAGAGGGAAAACAAGAAAGACCTCCAGGTTGATATTGGACACATTTATGGAGGTTACATGTGTAGCTGTGGTTTCTCCACAGACTTTAGGAAAGGTTGTAAGGTAATTAGGCACAGTGAGGAATAACACACATCACACACGTTCTTGTTTTGCCTTCTATTCGCAGGGAGTTGCAAACAAAAAAACTGCGTGCAACTTCCTCCCAAGTGACACCACGAGGAGGTTGAAGGCCCATCATGGGACAGTCTCAATTCATACACACACAGAGATGACTGCCCCACAATGTCGTCACTCACGAATGGATTCACACCGCACAAATATTTTGCCTATATAGAAAGGTATCCGTGCCAGGGTTTACTGTATGAGTTTGTATGGTTCTGTCCTGGCAGTGTGAATCCACCGTGAAGAGTGGATGTTATTAGGTACCCACTAACAGGTCAGTGACAGTTCTGCACATAAAAATGTGCACAAGGGCTTTAGTAAAACACACACTGGCAGAGGGCATATTTTCACTGTCAACTTTGTTACCTGCTAGTTGGTACAATACACATTATCCCATTGGACATCCACTCTTCAAAACATACAATTAATGCAGTGTCAAGTTCCATACAAACAGCTGCCCTCCTTTGGGGACCCTGTTACAACCCGAGTGTGGAGATCTCTCATAGTAACAACTGACTCAGGTGCAAACATACCTGAGCGTGGAGATCGATCCTAGCAACAGCTCACTCGGGTTCACACATAACCCAGAGTGTGGAGAAACTCCTAGCAACAGCTCACTCAGGTGCAAACATACCCGAGCGTGGAGAACTCCTGGCAACAACTCACTCTGGCTTGTACATGCAACAACACAATACACATTTTACACATCACATTCATGGCACAGTGGCATGACCTTTGAACTGTTTTCAAAAATTCTTTTATCCTAAACAACTCAGTCAGGCATGCTCACTGCATTCGCTCACCATTCATTCTAGTATACATTGGAAAATCACATGGAAAATGCACTCAATCAACCCGAGCGTGGAGATCTACAGCTCGCTCAGGTGCAAACATACCTGAGCGTGGAGATCGATCCTAGCAACAACTCACTCAGGTTCACACATAACCCGAGTGTGGAGATCTCTAGCAACAACTGACTCAGGTGCAAACATACCTGAGCGTGGAGATCGATCCTAGCAACAACTCATTCGGGCTGGAACACTCAAAAAGCACAATACACATTTTATACATCACATTTATGGGGAGCGAGCACAGGGGCATGAACTGTTACATAAGGGAACCATCTTTTATTCTCAATCGGGCATGCTCACTGCATTCGCTAACCATTCATTTTTACATTGGAAAATGACATTGAAAAATGCACTCAATCACCCGAGCGTGGAGATCTCCTAGCAACAGCCCACTCAGGTTCACACATAACCTCACACATAACCCGAGTGTGGAGAAACTCCTAGCAACAGCTCACTCGGGCACACATATGTACCTAGTGTGGAGAAACTTTCAGCAAACAGACACCCACACTACTGTATATGCTGATTCGCCACTGGTAATGGGTAGGTAGGTGTCTTCACACACCTTTTGCACTCCCAGTGGACCTCGGATTCTCCAAACACCTCACTGGGAATGTCCATGCAGTGGCGGTGATACCAGATGTGGCAGGAATCACACTTGGCCATCTGATCACCTTCCTCTTCCGGCATGCGACACGAACAGTGGATCTCCACTGTCTTTGGCTTTCTCTGGACACTCTCTCTCTGGCCCAACACAGGAAAACGAGAAACCTGGCAATTCTCAAGACAAGTTATCAGATGTGGCCTGATCTTACTGTGATCAAACCTAACACTGCAAGGGTTCATACCACTGCATATGTCAAATGCATAGGCTATGGCCAGAACCCTGCAGTCGGAACCATTGGACTGTTTCTCAACGTCCATCATTACAACTTTTAGCTCAGAGCTCGGGACATGGATCATGCGTGCTATCAAATGAACAGTTTCTTTGGACAGAGTCTTGTACAGACTGTCATACACATGGACAACACCACTCTGACAACCAACTGTGGACACAACACACCAGTGGCTGTTCCTGACGTATATGATTTGAACAAATTCCCCAGAGTGGACCTGAAACGCAAACACCTTCTGCAGTGTGGGGGGTTGCACGCCGGGCATGTTGGGGAAAAGCTGAAGCAACATCATCTGTGCAGCACAGATGATCTTGTCAGTGAGCCACCCTCTCCGAGACAAAACTACATCCCGATCATGACAGCTCAGATTGTAGGCACCGTTACTTACCCACATTTCTGGGGTCTCGTTTTCTTCTTCAGATGCTGAAGATAGCACAATGCTCTCAGAGGTCTGGGGAACACAGCAATTACAGCGTTCATGCAGAGCTGAATCATTTGTTACAGTGCGGAGCGAGATTCTGGGGGCTTTTCGCCACTCATCGAGTGGAATAGGAGAGCAATCACTCACAGGAATAAGCTCAGTGCCAGAGAATGAGGTGTTCAGAACACCTTTTGAGGTGTAGAGCTGGTACCAGCCAGCAAACTCCCCCACAATGCGACAAGCGACGTGAAAATTGCCCATGCTTCTGCTATCAATGCACACATAATCCCCGACTTTCATCTCGGACTTCACGTCCTCTGAAGGGACAGGTTTTACACTCTCTGGGGGACTTGAGGCTGGGTCTAATGCACTGGGATTGGCATCTGCTCCCGGGTTATTTGGGGGAGGAAACGGAGTACGACCATGAGATGAGTCACCATCGTGAATTTCTTCGTCATAGCCAGCCACTGTGCTCGTCCGCCATATTCAGCATCTTGGGGCACAGTTTACCATGGGCATTACTTTCATAGCCGATGAGAGCTAAACAATCCACAGCTATAGTCTTGTCATCTGCATTGATATGTTCATTCATTTCTTGGAGAGTAGAACTCTTGTACGATATGCTGGTTGATAATACCGCAAACCTGAATAGGAAAAAACATCATCATATAACTGCAAGACACAAAGGGGTTTTTAATTGTCCCCTAGGGGTGCCATCCTAAGGGATTTCCAGGGATGTATCCTGAAAGTCAGAGATACATCCCTGAATACATGGATCTATCCCTTAGGACAGGGATATGACCCTAAGGACCTGGGATTAACCCTTAGGACATTGTAACGAGCAGACTCGGAGTCAGGTATCAGTTCCTACGTGGGACCATCTTTTGTGGAAAGGGTAGTCTCGGTGGCTGGAGCGTCGGTGTGTGCTCGATCCACATGCAGCACACTTCCCCTTCCCCTGGGATTTTCCCTTGCCACGACCACTGCCCTTCCCTTTCTCTTTGTTCTGGTTCACCCCATCGCCAGAGTCACACACCTTTTCTCAAACGTCACTATCACCGCTACCACCAAAGTACGTATCGTGGCCGTGTTCTTTTGACCACTTGATGCACTCTACCCCTTGGACAACACGCTTCTTTTTCTCTATTCTCCGTTTCTTCTTAGGAGTGGTTTTGGCCAACTCTAATTCTCTCTTCCTCCGTCCATTGTGCTTTTCCAGTGCTTCGACCATGCCTTCAAAAACAGGAAGCTTCATGCGTCGGTACAACTCTGGGAGTCAGTACCCAGCTTTTCATGCACGAAAAAACATGTTTATAGCATACTAGCTAAAAGAGAGGAAAAGAAAAACCTCCCCCACCCAAGCACACAAAACACAGACAATAACATACCCAAGCATACAAAAACAGACAATAACATATAAACATAACGAAAGAGGCAGGACCCTGGGTGCCCAGCATGTAGGTCAAGTTGGCTTGGAGCAACCCGGGATTGGTGGAGAGTTGGTAGTGAAGCCTCTCCAAGTAGATATCTATGGACTGGAATCTGATAACTATGCTGTGAGAGGCTTCAACTGCATTAGAGTGGCCACGTTTGAGGATGGGGTGAACCAGCTTGCTGGCCTGTGCAGCCCTCTCTCTGCATTCAATCTCATACAACAGTGCATGAAATTCACAATCTAGCTTCATTCTGGTTTTGTAAGGCTTTCCCTCACACTCTATTTGTTGCTTGTCGCTACACTTTTTGCACGTGCACACCCGAAGTGGGTGGAAGTCACAACTTCCTCCCTCCCACTCGTGAATGTCACGTGCATGTTTAGGCAGTGCTTCCAGGCGTTTCACAAATTCCTCCTGTGACTGAGCCTCCATCAAAATAGATGAGAAATTTGTGTGCGCTTTGGAAATAAAAGGTGGATTCATGCACCCACATGTAGGACTGTGGTTGCCCCCCTCACATTTACAGCGGAGCTCACCCAGAGCAGGAAAAGTATCTTTGTACTTTTGTATCATCGTCTTTGACACTTTTTTCATTTTGTGACGTAATTCAAGAATTTTCTTGTGGGCACGCCCAGCATGTCCGCCACAGATCATTATTTCGGCATCAGGAAACACATCACTGACTGCCTTGGCCGAGGAGGAGTCAGCGTCCTGCCAGTGGACGGCAACCTGCATTCCCTCCTCTTTGGCCCTTCGAAATGTCAGGCGGGCAGCATACCCTTCGGCTGACTTGGACGTGCCCTTGTACAACTCTTCCTCTATAACATTGTCTCTGCCCCTTTGGCAGAGATGATGATAATAGAGGAGAGCCCCATTCAGGTAGTTCCTGATGGTGAATGTGGCATATTTGCTATGCCAGCCACGCGTTTGCCACGTACCATCAGCAACAGTTACTGCACGTTTCCATGACCCGAGCTCGTCCTCTTTTTTATCTTTCATTTCCAGTTTTGCAGCCTCACAAATTTCGTCCAGCATCACATTGACTTCAGTGTGGGATATTATTACGAATCGTATCCATGAAAGCATTAGGACCTACGACATCAATGCCCAGTGCATGTTTCAGTGTTTTGTAGTACCCCATGTGAGTATTACCGGCAACAATGAAAGCAATCTTGACACATTTGCTTACTATATCCTTCGTACGTCAGGTTGGTTCATACAGGTTTCAAAATATGCACCTCCTGACCCACACCCATCACAACCACAGGATACATAAACACAACCACCAAACCCTTTAGACATTACAACAGTAGGAGCTAAATTTCCATTGCACCCGGGGCCCCTAACTTGATTGATCATGTCTAAAAACTTGTCCAACTGAGGGAAGGCAAGGAAACACAATTTATTGGGCAATTCAATGTAATTGACCTCCATGGGACGGTCAGGTGTGGGAAGGTACAGCGAGCTATTGTCCAATATCCACTTTCATGCGACACAACAACAGTAGAAGGTGGAGGGCAGTCACTATGGCATATTATAGGGAACCTCAAAACTGCTTCCACAATGAACATGAGGACATGTATGTAGACTATTTACAGCAAGCACAATGACAACTACCACTTTGTTGCTGTCTACCAGTCAGCTAAGCGATATGTACTCATGATATAACGTTATTATGCTTACGTTTTGCACTGAAGAAAAAAGCCTCTACGAAGAAGTGCTGCCACCAGTGGGAAACGTTTATGATATCCCCGATAAATCAACCACTAGCGAGGACATGTATGTAGTCTATTTGCAGCAAGCACAAGGACACCTACCACTTTGTTGCCGTCTACCAATGGCAGGCTGATGCAAAATTGTATGCTGACTGTAAGCGATATGTACTCATGATACATATAACGTTATTATGTCTACGTTTTAGAAGTGACGTTCTGCAATCTGATTGGGCTGCAAAAACCCTACAGGAGGGTACAAATTGCGATCAAGCTCGCCAACAGACCCTCACACTTTGTGGGCCGCTCGTGTGGGTGTGGTTCCACCACCAGAGTACTCCCTCCCTCTCCCTCCTTCCTTCCCTCCCTCTCCCTCCATCCCTCCCTCCCTCTCCCTCTCCCTCCATCCCTCCCTCCCTCTCCCTCCCTCTCCCTCCTTCCCCCCCTCTCCCTCCTTCCAAGATTACGATTATAAGCAGTTTCATGTTCAAATTGCCTGTTTTGCTCTCATGTCATATTGCACTTGCACTAAGTTATAATATGCACATATTATAACCAGTTAGCCAAGCTCTAGCCATCATTGTAAAAGCTAATCCAAACAGAACCTCGAGCTTAGCGCTGGTGGATGTGGCCCCACCAGACTAGGAGGGAGGAGAGAGGGTAGTCTTGTCCCCAGCCGCTCCCCTCACAAGGGGAAGGAGCGTCTGGTAGCTTTAGACGCGAAGCTCGGTCCCAAAGACGTCATATCCGTAGTATCCGATGCACAGTACAGTAACGTGATGCATGCGAGGCTCCACCTACAACCAATGTCCGCGGACTACCGATGCACGTGACATTGATTGGCCGTTCTGCGATCTGATTGGGATGTCTCCATTTTGAGATCTAGGACCAAGAAATAAACAGCAGACCCCTTTTCTACGTGATGAGTGGGAGGGGTCTGGGGACGAGACCAGAGGTAGGGATAGAGGGGTGGGGGTGGAGGGGGTTAGGACTTGCTCTAGAACATGCTCCATACTGAATCAAATAGTAGGGTGTAAAACTGGATCCATTTGGCTGATACACACACACCGAGACATACAATATTGAATTATGTATATAATGTACATGAAAGTTCAACGCGCGAAGAGAAGAGTGAGCCCTCGCATTATACAGGCAAGGTAGAATGGGCTAAAAGGATTGCTACGCAGTTATTATGCATATATTGCTCGTACAGTATGGCCCCGTGCAGTTTGGACTGGTGACAATGAACTCTCCAGGACTCAACTACCGCCAGGCCTGTACCTACTATCCTGTCACTTGTGATGGTGCTCGTGTTCATCAGTGGCTCAAGGAAATGAGGTATATTATGTATACACAGTGGTTGTTTCACCGGCACAGTAGTGTAGTGTCGTGGGGAAATCAGTTGTAAAATGGCTGCACCGAAAAAGAACTTTTTTCCCACAAATTACTATCACATTTTGATTGGCATTGTTCTGATTTAGTCCAGTATGTAGTATGTAGTATGTGTCCTTGACGGAACATGTATGAAACAACCACTGTGTATACATAATATACGTACCTCATTTCCTTGAGTCACTGAGGACAAAGGAAGACTTTGACCTTTCATGCCCAGCGACTTCAGCCAGCCCTGCGCTGGCCGTAATCAACTAAGGGAGACAGATCCAAGGGCCACGCTCGACAAGGCGTGGCAAGTAAATGATGTGCTTGCTACCGAGTGGCACACAACCGTTTCCACCATTCGAAGTCATTCAGATTCAGGCACGGAAGAAGACCATCAGACCACCTCATTAGATCAGGACAGGACTTCTCCTACCATGCTCTGGAGGGTGAGGGAGACTGGTCATGTGACTGAGCAAGTTGTCACGTGATGATCACCTGACTAATCAAGTTGTCCTGCATGTGATAATCACATGACTGAAACAAAGAGAAAATTTCAGGCTCAAATTGTATGTGAGAACCATAAAGCTTCGTTGCTATCAAAGCCATGCACTTCAGAATGCAATTGTGTTGGATGTGCTAATCCATTTGGAAGAAGATCTGCATTGAAGGTTGGAAAACGAACACGACGAAAGCACATCATGCAAGTTACACTTCTACACAGCAAAGACTTCGCAGAAGAGCGAGGAGAGAAACTTTCCGAAGTGACAATGAACTCTCCAGGACTCACCTACCGCCAGATGTTCAGCTGTCCTTCTTGTGTGAGCACCACACCTCAAATTCTCCAAGAGATCTCTCTAGTCTGTAGTCTCGCAAGTAGGTAAACTCCGTTTTGTTGCACAGCGGACACGGCTTGTCGTCTTCCTTGATTTGCTCCACGCACTCGCGGCAGATCTTTTGTCCACAGGGACAACTGATGACGCACGGCTCTCTCAGAACGTGCAGACAAATCGGACAGTCGGTCTGAAACGTCGCGGGCGGTGGCACGATGAACTCGCAATCGTATCCACCGCGACTTTATGCGATGCTCGATTACAAAATTGTAATAACAATTAACTATGTAATGCAGTGAGAGGAATTTAATAGAATTACGGCGGAAAATTTGTAGAGAGAACTTCATGGATTACATGACCAGATCTTTAAAAAAGATTCCATACTTACAAATTGTGAGGCGATCACTAATCGCAAGTTTTCTGCTTATGGGGAGTTCGTAAATTTACTGTTTACAATGCAAGTTTCCTCGAAGTGCCTCAATGTGTGATAATCAGACTAACAGTTTCTGGTGTGTAACACTCCCATAGCACAGCGGTAGTGCACTGTCGGACTCACATCTTCACCCAGTATCTTGAGAGTGAAAGATTACTATAGTTGCATCGATGGCCTCTCGTCCTGCAACTGCTCCTCCGGATTTGACCCTACTTCTCGGGGACAAAAAATAAAATGCAGCACGCAAGTCCCTACTTCTCGGGGACAAAAAATAAAAAGCAGCACGCAAGTCCCTACTTCTCGGGGACAAAAAATAAAATGCAGCACGCAAGTCCCTACTTCTCGGGGACAAAAAATAAAACGCAACACGCAAGTCCCTACTTCTCGGGGACAAAAAATAAAATGCAGCACGCAAGTCCCTACTTCCCTAAAAAGCAGCACGCAAGTCCCTACTTCTCGTGTATTCTCTGAAGGAGGTGTGTCGTAATTCAGATGGGTACAGGGAGGTCGATCTGTTCACCATTTCTCCCGACGGCTCTCTTTGGTCTGTGGCTCACAGCTCCAAGTCCTGTCAAGTCCCTACTTCTCAGGGACAAAAAATATAACGCAGCACGCAAGTCCCTACTTCTCGGGGACAAAAAATAAAAAGCAGCACGCAAGTCCCTACTTCTCGGGGACAAAAATAAAAAGCAGCACGCAAGTCCCTACTTCTCGGGGACAAAAAATAAAACGCAGCACGCAAGTCCCTACTTCTCAGGGACAAAAAATAAAACGCAACACGCAAGTCCCTACTTCTCGGGGACAAAAAATAAAACGCAGCACGCAAGTCCCTACTTCTCAGGGACAAAAAATAAAACGCAACACGCAAGTCCCTACTTCTCGGGGACAAAAAATAAAATGCAGCACGCAAGTCCCTACTTCTCGGGGACAAAAAATAAAACGCAACACGCAAGTCCCTACTTCATGGGGACAACAAATAAAACGCAACACGCAAGTCCCTACTTCTCAGGGACCAAAAAATTAAACGCAACGGATTTATCCGTTATTTACGTATCGAACACCATTTACGGGTGTGGCAAGTAAAACGCCGGGGTTCAAACGAGGATGAGGATGGATGGAAACTAATTATAAACACTTATAAGCCGTAAGAGCCGTAAGAGCAAGGGCACTCTGGCAGATTTGCAGCATTCTCGCACGGAGAGCTCAAGAGCGTGCATCTACCTTACAGCACACAAGTCCCTACTTTTCAGGACCAAAATATAAAACGCAACACGCAAGTCCCTACTGCTCAAACCTTACCGACTCCACGGACCTGACTGCCTCAATAGTTAATTGGGAGCTGATTTGTAATAGAGAATATTATTTCGAAGGAGCTGAAGAAGAAAGCCTCTACGAAGAAGTGCTGCCACCAGTGGGAAACGTTTATGATATCCCCGATAAATCAACCACTATCCACGGGACAACGACTTCGGACTACTGCAGTGCACTGACTTCCGGATCTGAAGCAACCAACGATGTCGAGGATGAAATCTACTCTTGTCTGCAAGATCTGTCTGTTGCTCGTCTTTCTGTCGAGGAGACAAGTCAACTGTGAGTGCCTTTTCAGCGAGCTGCATATCCTTTGTGTTATATAGAAAAGTGCCTGCATGTGTGTATATACAGCAGTGCTCCATTTTCTGCTTGTGGTTATGAGTGTGTGTCTAATGTGGCTACATGTACACTTGTAGGGCAGGGCCTTACAATAATTAATAATAACGAGCGCTGGGCGCCTGGCACAACAGCTGTTCGTTCGACGTTCGTAGCGTTCCGAGGGTTTTGCACTTTAGTGCTTTGCAATAGACTATGGTATGTGCTGCATGCTTGACTAAACAATGTACCTGTTATTGGCTTTTTTTGTCATTGCAAAAGGGAAGAAAGTCACAGTCACCCCTGGAAGTGGAGGTTATTCGCTTCCGCTCGTAGCAACATTTGACTTCAACGAGGATTTCTGTGGGATGAGGGATTTCACCAGCTCCTCGGGGCTCACTGTGACACTTCCATCACCAAGGCAACCAACTCCTCTCAAAACAAATATGGCGCATAAAGGGCACCTTTCTGTAAAAGACACTTGGTTCTGCCCCGTACTGAGCTTCAAATAAGCTCGAAGGATATTCAGCAGTTTCACATTACTACTTCCTCTGACTACCACTAGCACATCATGTCCACGTGATCACCAGCTACAAATCAAGATTCAACTACTGATCCAACGGCCGAGTCCCCGGATACAGAGACACCAGCGATTCAAGACACTGCAGCAGTTAACACCTCTACTGAGTCAAGTCCATCTGCCGATTCTCCGAGGAAGCACACAAAATACAGCCTGCGCACCCACTTCATCCTGCTTGGGTCATCAATGTCTATTGTGCCACACATTGTGTAAGACCGTTATACCCGATCGAAGTAAGCCTAGCCCTGTAGTACATATTGGCTTGTTCACATGTTTTTCACGCCATAACTTTCTAACGCAGTATTTTTAATGAAAATCGCCGTTTTAAAAATCTAGCCAGTGTAGCACTGAACCTGTTACTATCGCCTTTTCTCCGATTACTTGTGCGTGGTGGCAGAAAACGTCAGACAGAAGGAAAGACGGACAGACAGACAGACATGCTTACGAACCAAGTACTAACTATCATTAGGAACATCAGGTCTCCCCACTTGACTGATGTTCACATAGGAATGGTTGGCCAGAGTCTGGCCCATGAAGGAGAGACGGGGAAAGGTCTGAGAGTGGACCTCCACCAGAGACCAGAGGAGACTCAACATCACTAGGTGGAAGCAAGAATACATGTTGTCTTCGCAGCTAGCTTCACTTTGTTTTTCGGTGTTGTTATGCGCATGCGTAGAATAAGCGCACGTATGTTAACGGAAAAAGAGAACGAAATGAGGTTCAACGACAAAGAGCTGGGAGCCTGGGAGAGCATGATACCATAGGAAGTTCCTTTACTATTATAATGATGATATCTTCATAATTACAAAAATGCAATTACTATCGTCGTCATCAGATGTGGCGGAAAATTCAGACTACGATTAGGTGGATATCTGAACGTGCACTGTTCTGGGAGAAAGTGAACTTCACTGACAACGTTCCCCTCGTCCCAACGTCGGCCCACACAGGCGACGGAATGGGCGACCTCATATCCCTCCTGGTGGTCACCTACAGTCAGAGGGTCCTGGCACCCAAACTCATGCTCAGCGAGGAGCAAGAGGCTGTAGTGTTGGAGGTGAGTAATACTCTGAGCTTTGAACAATTGGCACATTTCAGGTCAATAATGTGGGCTGTGGGACCATATCCATCAATACATTCTCCACACAGCAGACCTTTTCTGTTCCACACATCACATCATCCAGCAGACCTTACTGTGGCACTCTGCCCAACCCACTCAATGGAGACGTGAAAGCTGATACTGTGTTCAGTTCGGTGGCCAACTACTCTAGCATGCACTTTCATAAATTTGATGTGCAAAAATCTGCACAACCCTTTTACTGTAACAAAGGAAGTCACTCAAACTCCAAGATAGCTACTGCAGACACAATCCAATAGAGAACGAAGCTATTTTTCACAGCCGTGCCACTACTCCTTTCATTTGACAACATCCACTTGAAAAGTACCACAAGGTTTCATTTCACTGGGGGCACTGATAATGGATTAGCACCATTCCTTCATACTGATGGAGTTCAACATGACAGTGGCAAAAATACTTCTGGTTTTGTGAAACACAATATAAATTACTTTGTTTTTGTTTCTGTCTCCAAAACATGGTTTTGTAATTATTCACTCTTCTCATTAAAAATTTATAATCTTCAATGACAACATGTCCCCTTATTTCTATACTGAGTTCCTATACAATCAGTGAGTGCACTGTATGATTATTGTGATAATGTGTGATTGAACATCATCATTATTAACCTGAATCATTAACAAACAGTAATTTATTCCTAAGCAGTACATAGTCAGCGTAGTGATACTGTGCAGAAATCCAGGGGATATAGAATGCCCTGAACAATCTGTGGGACCTGCAGATGTTGCAGATACGGTAGCTACCATTATTCATAGGTGGTATATACTTGGGATGGTTACCACCTATGAATAATGCAAAACCAGTAACCTGGGTTATTGGAACAAAGCACCACATAGACCCGGCGGCCGGTGTCTTTGCGAACTGTCAATGGGTCAGGGATGCGTACAAAGCAAGTGTACGCTTATCTCCCCACAGCAGCTCGACGGCAAAAAAATCTGCTTTGTACTGATAACAATACACATACACGTCAAATTCTTACTCTCCTACAGTTCTACAGACTTGCCACTGCACTGCTGGCCTCTCCTTCAGCGTTATGAATGGTAATCACGACAGAATGTGACCTACTCACATTTTCTGCACTGACGCTCCCTTCTTCATCAACTGGATAGACGGAGGCTGGGGCATGATCTTCTCCAGTTATTTTTGTCTCGGTCGATGTCGATCGACGGCGGCGACGTGGTGGGAACGAGAAACCCCCAAATTGAAAAAAGGGTTTTTTCCTTGCCTCCATCCCTGTCTACATTTTCCTCTTCCTTGTCTTCTGCTTCCTCCTCCTCTTCCTCGAGCTCCTTAAGAGGTGTTTCTTGGCAGCCCAAGAAACACGGCAGCAAGGATAGCCGACGGAACAAAGGAGACGAGAACGCCACTCACAGTGTTAGTGTCCCGCCAACCCTCACAGCTGTGGACAGAGATGGGGGTTCAGTGTATGGAGACGTTTCCCATATTCTTTCCCCCTTCAATTTTGCATTTAGTGACTTTCCCTTTGAGATCAACAGAACTACAGGAAGTGTAACTCTTAAAAATGTGGTTGATTTCGAAGCAGGGCAGGAGGAGCAGATTTCCTGATCCAAGCAGTAGATGCTGGTGGGCGTAGCTCAGATACTCGGGTTTATATCACTGTTCAAGATATCAATGATAACCCACCATGTCCCTTAGTTCGAAGCATAACAGCTAGAGTTGTAGAAAATGACTTCAATGTTCAAGTTCAAAGAGGTACACAGACAGAACGCTCGGCCGTCGAAAGTCCTCACCACCGAGAGGCTCGTCTTTTTTCAGTGACGATTACGAGATCTAGAGCGGGCAACACTGCTTCTGTCGAGGGGTTTGACACTATCATGTTGGCAAACCCACAAACACTAGCAAACAGAGACCAGGGCACAGTCATCACAGATTGTTGGACACCAGTTCTACAACACTGTGGTTCAAGAACACAGCTCCCACCCAGACCCTGAACTGTATAAATAAGTCGCTGTATTACTAATGGCTGTAACTATGTACGTTGTCCATCTTTTTCTTCACGTACCGACGAGGAAGAAATCCGTAGGGCGCCACGTGATGTTGTCACCACTTCAGACTCCTCAGCACTCTACTCCTGGCTGTCCTGTGCTTGGTACTTATCTTCTAAAGAATCTGACTGCATGTATCCTTTAGTGTATGAATTTCTTTATGTATGCGTTCTACACCAACTCTCCGAGCTCCAGGTCAGGTGATATTCGCAGCGAAGGTGTTGATTCTCGACTGGAGATGTTACTAGACGGGGCAGAGGGCGAAGGATAGACCGATAGAGAGGGAGGGGGTGGGTGTCGAACCAAAAGAGGCAACGGCCAATGGAGACAAGACTAGATGAGCTGTCCAGACCAGTGTCATGTGACCTCGCCCCATCCTCTGGACCAATCAGATAGCTTGATTCAGTTACCGAGGGAGACTTGACGTCTTTGTCGTTCACGGCGTATGAAGCAGCTCTGGCTAGCTGTGCTTTCTCTCTGATCAGTGACCTGGCCAGGTGTCTCTTGGCTATGGCTACAGCAGAAAGCAACAACTAATTACGTATGTGTATGCAGCACTATATAATTTGACGTATTTGTAACTATGACACCTTCGGCCCCTAAATGTGTAGCTTTTTGAAATTAAAAGCACAAAGTGCAAACCCTCGGTGCACTGCGCATCCCACTTTCTCCACTGTTATTCACAGTCATGAAATAGATATCGGTGTGCCTTGCATCATGCAAATGAAGACCATTCGAACTGGAATTGCTGATGCGAATGTAAGACAGGCCAGTGAAAGTTGTGTTGTGTAAGGTCATACCTGAGTCTTGGCTTTGTAAAACAAACAGTGAGTTAGGTTTGTATTCTGGGCTTCATTCCATATTGCACTGCCCCCAGCGTGATCAACCAGCACCTGAATCATCAGTGTGTTGACTGTGTCCGATTCTGTTTGAGGCAGTGTGATTCACAAGCGTCAGGAGTGCAGTTAGTCGTCTCGTTCCGACGAGTCTTAGTCCGTGTCCTGTGGAATTGTGGACGGATACGTTCTGCAGAAGACAGCGACGAATGTCGTCCAGGACAATGCCGTCCCCATTCGCAACATCTCTGATGGTAACACGCGTCAGAGATAGACGCACTGTTCGCTCAAAATACAGTCCAAAGCCAACAGTTTCGATGTCAGTCACGCTTCCGTCAGGCGGAAGACCGACAGGACCACCGTCAGGCGGAAGACTGACAGGACCACCATCAGGACCACCGTCAGGCGGAAGACCGACAGGACCACCGTCAGGCAGAAGACCGACAGGACCACCATCAGGCGGAAGACCGACAGGACCACCGTCAGGCGGAAGACCGACAGGACCACCGTCAGGCGGAAGACCGACAGGAGCACCGTCAGGCGGAAGACCGACAGGAGCACCGTCAGGCGGAAGACCGACAGGAGCACCGTCAGCACAACTACAAATCGAGCTCGAGTTTCAAAAGGAACTTGAAACAAATAATCGGCAGGATCCTGAAAAGGCGAAATCACTCCCTCACCTGGGACTCCTTCTTCAACACGGTTTATTACATGCGAAGCTTCATGGAGACGATTGGAGAGTGCTTGGAGGAAACCGACAAGTTTGCTATTGCTGACTGTGCTCGTGACGGTGCAAAAAGGCTGAGAGAAATAGCCGAGGGAGCTAATCAAGCTTACAAATTCCTGCAACAAGTAGCTATATAACTGACTGGGTACATACACAACATACATAATTGCCGAGTACTATTATAATTGCTGGATTCCTAAGCTACTCTGTATGTACAAATACTCTGTATGTATATGTGAATGATTTTGCGCGTGGGCATTCAGGTACTCGGAGAACATTATTATTGAGGCGAGAGACAACAAAATCCCGGGGGCTTTCCCTTCAAACTGCAAGAAGCCGATCGCCATGAAGCTGGGTCCTGTAAAGAGGTTAGTGGCTACACTAGCCAGTGGTATAACGAAAACTCAGATGGACGAGATGCTGGGAAAGTCAGACTTCGACCCGTGGGACAGGGGGCTCGTGTCGAGCCCTGTGGACATGCTCGTGAAGCTCAGGAGAAGGCATAGGAGCCACTCAGAGTTCCTCGAGACATGTCTGAAACTACTGGAGAACGTGAGCGACGCCGAGCAACTCTCCGAAAACCGTACGCACCTTTAGAGATACTCACAGGTACATTGACAACGAGCGGTCTGCCCCGGTCCAATGCAACGGTGCTAGACCAGTAGGCAAAGATAAAATGTGGGCCTTCAACAGTTCGCTCCATGAAATGGGTCTAAAATTATGCCAATCTGATTTCGAGATCATCAAAGCCATCAGTCCATTGCAGGAATCCCAGAAAGAAAAGAGCGACACAGGACACAAACTATTCCAATTTCTAAAAGAGTCTGGTCGTATTTTGCCCAACGACATCGAGCTTCTCCACGACATTTTCAACCTCATGGACCTAGTGGAACCTCTGAACGTCTTGCGAGAGTATGAAGGAAAGTTTCTGACCCACGACTGCCAACCGTCAGCGCCTACATTCTCCGGCGTTTCTCAACAGCCACCGTACCCGACCACGTACCCTCCTCACCGTCCACCAAACACTGGCTACTCCCCTCTCCCTACTGGCTGGTCACAGGTACCCGGAACTGAGGCAGTTCCGGAGACCGGCCAACCGCACACACTCTACAGCAGCAGACCTCTTGACTACATCGACGAGACTTATCCTAGGCCTACCAACTCTTACCACTCTCCTGTTCCAAACCTTCCTTCATCAGCTTACCAGCACCCTCCACATCAGGCTGCAGTTCCTACAGCTCCAGGGGATGTCAGCACAGGGAGAGGGAGTGAGGAGCACTCACAACAGCTCTCCAGTGATCCCTACCAGAGCGGACATTCCCCTCAGTGGAACAGTCGTGTTCGCCACTTCCAGACGCAGATATCTCAAACTCCTTCACCAGGTGGACATCGATCTATGCTCCAGCCATCGGTCACTTCTCAACCTGCTACCAATAGTGTTCCTTCACTCAGTCAACCTTCCGCCCATCTTCCCCAGAACACCCCACCCGGCAATCGTCACCCTCTGCCGCCAGCCAACATTACCCCTTATCTTACTCCTCCCGCCAATTCAACCACCCACCCCGCCCCTTAAGCTCCGCCCGAACATGACACTGACCCCGCCCACCCATTCCCAGCGCCAATATCTGCTCAACACGTACTCTCTAAACCAAAATGGTTGATAGAAAACAGAGAGAATTCTGACTTTGTAGTTCTAGTGATAACCCCTTCCCCCAACCAACTCCTAAAAAAAGAAGATATACCTGAAAACGAAACCTTTTTCAAGGGAGAGACCCTGTCTAATATGATTCACGGATATGTAAATAAGTCCGATGGGAGTCGAATCAAGTTTGTTGGTGTGTTTCTACACACTCCAAAATACCAGAAATACTTTCCATGTGGAATAGCTGCGTCAAATTCGTACGAAGTGTTTGAGTCGTTTGAGCTGAAGGACAGTCGTAGTGACAATCTTGCCGCATTTATATCACTGGTGACGAAGGCATGACTGATGGAAGTTGTTTTTTGATTCACATTTTGTAAGCATCTTTTGCTGTAATTAACCCTCGGCGCGCATGCGCAGCGAGGGTTACTGTAGTCGTTCTGTCTGTCTGTCTGTCTGTCCGCACGAGTTCTCGCACTACAGGCTACGAGGCGGCCAATGAGTGGCACCAACGGGTTGTGAACAACGAGAAGATGGATATTATGTGGCGATTTTCCTGAAACGACTGCGTTCCAGAGATATGGCCTGAAAACAAGCGATCCGGCAGGCTATATAGCGCGCACGCATCATGTCAATTATTCGCCGGCGCATGCGCTACGCCACGTTGGTTGTATATTATACGATCCACAGGCTTCTGTCAGTTTTGATCTCTGTTCCTTATGGATAAACGATAAACATGCTGAGCAAGGTATGTTCGAAATGTAGCATAATAGTTGAGGTGGCGAGAAGTTTATGGATGCGGCCATACCTTCCCATCTATAAAACGTCTGGCGAGAGCATTGAAACACAGAAGTACGGATAGAGAGCCTCTGAAACACCTGTGCAATTGCACTAACCGTCTAATGCAACTAGGTGAAACTCGTGTTACTGGCTCAGTCGATGACGCACGGCCCAGAATACAGCAATGCTACAAGTCGCGCGTTTGGCCCCGAGGGTTTGCACTTTAGTGCTTTTCTTGATTAGTGAGTTGAGCAGTTACATTTCTGCTCATTCTACAGTCCATCCCTAGTACACATTCTACTGTCCATTCTACTGCCATTCTTCTGCCCTTCTACTGTTAGAATGGCAGTAGAATGGCATTAGAATGAGCAGAATGTGTATATACTAGAAGTGTAGTAGAATGGCAGTAAAATGAGCACTAGAAATGACTGTAGAATGGACAGTAGAATGTGTAGTACAATAGAATGAGCAGTAGAGTGGCAGTAGAATGTACAGGGGGCAAAAATACCATCGTAGAAAACTTCAAAACTTTCGTTGTAGTGACTTCCATTCTAGTTACTTCCGTTCTAACTCTCACTGCAATCTAGCTAGCTGGGGTAGTGTTTCGGCGTCATGAATGCTCTCATTACTCTGTTCGCCTCGGCATGATTAAAGGTCATACATGGTTCGCAGAGAGTGGAGAGAGAGCCTGGGAACGAGGCTATATAGTTTCAGAGTGTCGGTAGAAACACTCTCTATTTTAAATAAGAAGAGTAAAAAGGTGGTTGTGCCGGAATTTATCATCATTAATTACTCCATGAAGGGTCAAACACACACCGGAGAGAGTAATTTGCGGGGATACTGGGCGAACCTCCCAACTATGAATTGGATGTGGTGGAGTTGGGAGCCAAGGGGAGAGGAGTTGTCATGAGGGAGGAGGTGCCGAAGGGAGCGTATGTGTGTGAATACCCATCAGCACTCACCTATCCTTGCAAGGAGCGAGTGGCTCATGAAGCTGAATACACCCAGAATGGGGAAGGCTGTTATATTCTGGACTGTCAGACGAAGGAAGTGTGGATCTGTCTAGATCGCACCCGGGCCTTTTCCTACGTTGGCTGCTATTTGAATCATGCACCTAGATCTGTAGCCACCCTGACAATTTTGACCGGATACTATAGTCGACCTTTGACCCTTATAGGCTGGCTGGGCGGTGCTACAAGTAGTAGTTATACCACCCGTACAAGGGGGTTATAGCAAATACCGACGCGATAGACCAAAACTGTGCATACAATATTATCTGTACTGATGAGGGAAACTACCCCTGCATACACAAAATGCAAGATATGGCACGCGCTTGCAAAGCAGATAAATAGAACCTACGGTCAACTACAACCACGCTGCGCTTTGAAATTTCGAAATCGGTCCTGTTTAGCTACATTACGGCAGATTTCCTACCGGCAAGGTGAACACGAATAGACTTTAGTAGTGTATGGTACACATTGGTACGTATGTTGTAGCATACCTCGTTTTAGCTTAGCCGTTCAATGTCGAGTAGTTAGAAATACACAAGCCTCCGTATATCATCAGTCAGAAATGGGGAAAAAGGAACCTGCAGAATATGGACATCACAGACTATGGACTTACAAAACTGCATCTATATGCTATGACATCAGTGAGTATATATAGAATTTATATGTACTGGTGCAGAGGTGTCTTCTTTGAAGCTGTAGATATCAAACAACACTGGCTTACAAAAAAAAACATGCACAAGAGAACAAAAATATAACACTACCAGACAGAAATGGACACATCCTTAGGATGATACTTTGTAGCTCACCAGTAGCAATGTTGAGCAGCTTGTGATACACGAGATACGAGCAATAGGTCCTGCAAAACCCAACAAGTTTTGCCATCGGTAGAAGAGAAAGAAGGGGGGAAATGAGGAAGGAGAGAGTACGCAAAGATAGGCTAGCAATGCTCCAACCCACTCCCTTCCTCCCGGCTAGCAATGCTCTCCCTCCCACTCCCCTCCCCTTGGCTAGCAATGCTCCAACCCACTTCTCTCCACTCGGCTAGCAATGCTTTTCCTCCCACTCCCCTCCCCTCGGCTAGCAATGATTCAACCCTCTCCCTCCCACTCCCCTCCCCTTGGCAAGAGAGTATCACAAATACTAATAGTAATGACTTTCACTGTGATGCTCAAAGGGTAAAGCTCACAGCATGCACTGCAGAGTGTTGTAGTTTTGAATCACACCCAGGGCAGCTGGAAAGAAAGAGTATATATAGCTGTGTTGCTTGCCATACATTACAATATGTACCTACAACAATAACTCACCAACTCAGTCAGTGTGGAAGAGATAGAAAGAGAAGGGGTAGAGGACAGAGATAGATCCTTATTTCTATGATCGTCTAGCACCACATGATCAGGGGGTTTCAAGCCGTAAGTGATTCCATCACTATCCTGCTCCAGCAACTTATAAAGAGAGAGGAGGGGAGATGTTATATATAGCTCATGAAACACTGACTGAAATACCAAACTGACATTACCCATCTCCCTCTATTCCCTCTCTCTCTTCCACACATGCAAAGAATGGTCATTAGTTGGAAGACGAGTCACGCCACATTTACAACACCAGCCATACACATATTGGGCTCACTGTGAATAAACTACCGGCATTCCCTCCTTAGGCATGTGGCTTGCTGTCCCGTGGTCAAGGGAGCTCTAGCTCATCTCCCTCTTCCTCGTGCGCATGCTTAGTTCAGGGGAAGCTGTTGTGTGCATGCGTACAGATGTGGGCGGGACCCGATAGTAGGCTCAGCAGCGTGCCTGGAGTGTGTTCTGCAAGAGAATAGCGATGTTACGGGGTTTACCTACGTGTGTTCCCACAGTCTAGCGTAGCCTGGCTCATGAGCAGCATACATAACCCCGTACAGAACCCAACGCTTGGACCAAGTAGACCTGAGAGACTAGACCCAGAGCAGATATAGAAATTCCTTACATCATGGGCATAATCTATCTATATACAACAATATCTTATTGGGAGGACGAAACCAGTATGTGCGTGGAAGAAAGTGAGAGAAAAGAGAGGAAGAGAAGGGATAGAGGAGAGAGACCCTTACCTCTATGATTTTCTAGCATCACACCATCAGGAGGTTACAGACAGTGTTCTTGGAGTGATTTCCATCACTGCCCTGCTCCAGTGACTGAGAAAGAAAGAGAGGGGGGAAGTTGGGTTTTGTAGCTCTTGACATATTGACTGGACATTATGTACATAAAAATGTAGCCTCTGTCGTAGAAAACACTGAAGCCTACAGTAGCAAATACTGACATCACCCTCTCCTTTCTTACTCATCTTTATTTACTCCCTCTCTCCTCTTCCACACATGTGCAGAATGATCGTAGGTTGGAAGACGAGTCATGCCACATTCACAACACATGTCAACACACTCTCTTGGGCTCGCTGTGATATATTGTTCTACACGCATTCCCTCCCTACGCTTGTGGCCTTACTGTCCTGTGGTCAAGGGAGCTCTAGCCATATATATACCTTCTTGCGCATGCTTAGTTCAGGGGAAGCTCTTCTGCGCATGCGTACAGATGGGGGCGGCACCCGATAGTAGAAATGGCTCAGCAGTGCGCCTGGGAGTGCGGACAATGGCGGGGGTACGGGGTACGGGGTTTACCTGTACGCATGTTCGCGCAGTCTAGCGTAGCCTGGCCCATGAGCAGCATACAGAACACAACGCCTGGACCAAGTACCTGAGAGACTGCATTTCTCCTGAATAAGGCGGTACCCAGTGACACAAAGGATCAATGCCCACTCTATATACACTATTCGGACACTATTCCAGTGCCTCTCGCGGCTGTCACGCCGTTTTAAAAAAACTCCGCCCCACACGCAAACGGGCAGGGTGTGGTAACTACCGTACACTGTACATCTGTCTCTAAACTCACCAGCAAGGAACGAAGAACATCCATACAGAGCTCCAAAAGCTCCACACGTCGATCGATCAATCAAGCAGTGTAAGTACATACGCACGCACGTGTACGTATATACAAAGATTTTGCGCCATCACGTGAGCTTTTCGCACTGCGCATAAGCACATACGCAGGCAATTCCCCGCAATGCGCTTGTGATGGTAATAACCACACCCTTTCTTATTGAATTATGTCATCGTCGAAAAGTCTAGGCACGTGACGCAAACGCTAACTGCGCATGCACAATCGCGAAAGAGGCGTGGTACTAAATTTCCAGGGGCAAAAATGGCGGGCTGCAACGACGTGACCAGTGACCTCATGACCCTTCCTGAAATACTGAAATTCATGAGAAGCGCTGTAGTGCACATGCGTAGCCCAGAAAAAGGGGCGTAACGGAGGGCAGTAACTGTGCGTCCGCGTTCGCACGTACGCCAGTTATTGGGAGAAACGAAGGTGCAACGAGCCATGTGTGTAAGTACACATCTACACCACTGACTCTGATGGTGACCAGAGTGTGTAGAAAGACATGTGCATACGATAGCCATGTCCGTAGGCTCTTTGTGGGATGGGAAAAGAGCCTGGTACACACTGTATGCGCATACTAATAGTATGGACGTGTATCAAACAAAAACTTGGCAGCCATCGTGATGTCACACTCATAGTGTGTCTCTGATCTATATGTGTCACTCACCAATTACAGTAGAAAATAATGTCATTCTTGTCGTAATGTCTGCCATGTGTGTACGTACACATCCACACCACTGACTGCGATGGTGACCTGCACAGAGTGTGTAGAAAGACATGTGTATACGATAGCCACATCCGCAGGCTCTTTGTGGTAGAGGAAAAGAGCCTGGTACTCTTACTCTGGTGATCTTACAGCCAGGAGGAGGACAGCAATACAACAATACGCATGGCTATCCTGAGGGAAAATAAAGCACAGCTACTCATTCGGAACACCTTGAATACACCTGGTGATTGCTTTTGTACTTTTATACAGCATGTGAGGGAAAATAAAGGACAGCTACTCATTCGGAATACCTTGATTACACCTGGTGATTGCTTTTGTACTTTTATATGGAATGTGAGGGGAAAATAAAGGACTTTACTCATTCGGA
This sequence comes from Geodia barretti, assembly GCA_030341885.1. Lineage (NCBI taxonomy): Eukaryota > Metazoa > Porifera > Demospongiae > Tetractinellida > Geodiidae > Geodia > Geodia barretti. The sequence goes on along the minus strand of CASHTH010002443.1, from coordinate 3,051 downwards.
ATACCCTGATTACACCCAGTGATTGGTTTTGTACATTTATATGGCATGTGAGGAAACTAAAGCACAGCTACTCATTCGGAATACCGACTACACCTGGTATCCTTAGGAGATAGCAGTGGAAATGTATATGTATTATGATATTTTGTAGCTCACCTGTAGCAATCCTGCAAAACCTAACAGTTTTGCCTCTTTCAGCATCGTTTAGAAGAGAAGAAGGGGGGAAATGAGGAAGGAGAGAGTACGCAGGATAGGCCGAGCAAGGATTCTCCATCCACTCCCTTCACCAGCAATGCCCAACCTACACTCCGTCCTCCCGGCTCGCAATGCTCTCCCCACCCACCCCTCCCCTTGGCTCAGCACTGCTCCACCCACTCTCCTTCAGGCTAGCAATGCTCTCCCACACACTCCCCTCACCTTGGCTAGCAAATGCTCCAACCCACTACCCTCCCCTCCGCGTACCCTCCCTCCTCTTCGGCTAGCAATGTCTGCTCACTCCCCTCTCCTTCGGCTAGCAATGACTCTCACCACTCCCCTCCCTTCGGCTAGCAATGCTCCGTCCCTCCAACTCCCTCCCCTTGGCTAAAGCAAGCTCTCCTACAACGTCACCCTCCCGTCGGTTAGCAATGCTCTCTCACCTCCCACTCCTCACCCCTCCCCTTGTCCAGAGAGTACTCACAACACAAATCTAATACAGTATGCCTTTCAATTCAGACTTTCACAAGGGTAAAGGCCGTCTCTGCCTGGACACTGCAGAGTGTTGTAGGTTGGAATCACACCAGGAAGCTCTTTTTCATATTGAAGTCACCTGAGTATAGCTGTGCCTGTTTGCTTATATTATTTGCATACAATAATAATGATGAGATCTCCTACAACAATACCTAGACACCACACAGTCAGTGTGGACAGATCAAGAAGAAAAGGGATAGAGGACAGAGACCTCTTATTTCTAAACTAGAATCGTACTAGGTAGGCGATAGCAACCACATGATCAGGGGGTTTCAAGCCCGTATCCCGTAAGTGATTCCATCACTGTCCTGCTCCAGCAACTTAAAAGAGAGAGGAGGGGGATGATATAGCTCATGAAACACTCTGACTGCACATGTAGAAAAGACTGAAGCCAAACTGAAACATTACCCTCTCCCTCGATTCCCTCTCTCTCTTCACACGTGCAAATGAATGGTCATTAAGTTGGAAGACGAGTCCACGCCACATTTACAACACGCCATACACAATATTGGGGCTCAACACCATGTAGATAAACACCGGCATTTCTTCCCTCCTTTAAGTATATTCAGTAGAGAAAGATAATGGACTATGCACTCAATCAAATGGGCCTGTTTCTTGTCTTTACCTTGTGAGCAACCTCCCTAGTTCTACTCTCTCTCATACTCCCTCTTCTCCTCGTGCGCATGCAGTTCAGGGGAGCTGTTGTGCGCTGCGTACAGATGTGGGCGGACCGATAGTAGCTCAGCAGCGTTCCTGCGAGTGTGTTATCTTGCAAGAGAAATAGCGATGTTACGGGGTTGACCACAAAACAAACAAACAAGCAACGCAACTCCAACAACAACACAGGCTCCCCCGACCGACCCCCCCCCCACTGAACTCCCCCCCCCCCCAAGCAACCCCGGCCAAACCCCCCAGGGGGGGGGGATCGCTTATTTTATGACCAGCGGGAACCCTAGGGGAAACCCATCAACCTCCCCCAACAGCAACGAACGCACGGTCTCCCCCCGAAGCCGCACTCAATCTGGCCGCTCAAGGCCTTGCGGTAAGCCGGCGCCAACTCCCCGAGTCCCGGCCACCCGCGCCTCCCAGACAGAACTTTCTCCTCGCACCCGGCCGACCCCACGCTTTTTTTTTTCCCCCACCGCTAGTGCGAAGCCTGGCTCATGAGCAGCATACATAACCCCGTACAGAATCCAACGCTTGGACCAAGTAGACCTGAGAGACTAGTCTGGCACAGCTAGTCTGAAAAAGGCAGGCTACGCCAGACCCAGAGCAGCTCTTTTTTTCTAGTTTGCCTAACTGTAGCTGCGTTGCTTGCCTTACATCATGTGACAGTGTGGTGTGTGAACATACTTTGTGTGAGCTTGTTTGTCAATGTTGTGTTCCTTTGTACTTATAAAGTGGTTTCCAACACTCTATAATGTGTATATATTATTTTGTGCCTACATATATCCCACTGTACCAGTTGATTGAGCATTGTTTGTTCTAAGAACATGGCAGCACACTCTACACTTACATACTCTTTGTACCACGTATTCACACATGCACATGTATATGGCCTTACATCATGTGCATAATGTGTAAATACCTTATGGGGAGGACCAAACCAGTATGTTTGTGGTAAGTGAGAGAAAAGAGAGGAAGAGAAGGGATAGAGGAGAGAGACCCTTACCTCTGTGCATCACACCATCAGGAGGTTACAAACAGTGTTCTGCGAGTGATTCCATCACTGCCCTGCTCCAGTGACTGAGAAAGAAAGAGAGGAGGGGAGTTGTTTTAGCGCTTGAAACATTGACTGGACATATGTACATAACAATGTAGCCTCTGTGCAGAAAACACTGAAGCCTACAGTAGCAAATACTGACATCACCCTCTCCTTTCTTCCTCATCTTTATTTACTCCCTCTCTCCTCTTTCACACATGTGCAGAATGATCGTAGGTTGGAAGACGAGTCATGCCACATTCACAACACATGTCAACACACTCTCTTGGGCTCGCTGTGATATATTGTTCTACACGCATTCCCTCCCTACGCTTGTGGCCTTACTGTCCTGTGGTCAAGGGAGCTCTAGCCATATATATACCTTCTTGCGCATGCTTAGTTCAGGGGAAGCTCTTCTGCGCATGCGTACAGATGGGGGCGGCACCCGATAGTAGAAATGGCTCAGCAGTGCGCCTGGGAGTGCGGACAATGGCGGGGGTACGGGGTACGGGGTTTACCTGTACGCATGTTCGCGCAGTCTAGCGTAGCCTGGCCCATGAGCAGCATACAGAACACAACGCCTGGACCAAGTACCTGAGAGACTGCGTTTCTCCTGAATAAGG